>SEYY01010642.1:17500-30000 GCA_009176605.1 Armadillidium nasatum
AGATCGGTTGAACATATATGTTCTTCCAGAATTGAGGAAAAGTATTAATTTTAAGTCATAAGTTAAACGAGGACAGGCGCCGACTTAGACGTGCACTCCTTCAAAACATGAATAGGAATGTCATCAGGGCCACTATCTTTCCAGATGCTCATATATTTCATGATCCCATGCACCCGATCATGTCTAATCACAGGAGGAGACATGGGAAAGAGGAAGAGAAGAGGAAATGAAGATTTAGAAAAGTTACCGGAGATATTTTGGAAAAAAGACCACAATTTTTTTTTTTTTTTTTTTTTTTTTTTTTTTTTTTTTTTTTGTAGAAGAACCAAGGAGGTCAGCGCACCTTTTTCTTGGTGAAAACACACTTGGCCCGTTGAATAATACCTCTGCAACGATTTTGATCTGAAGGAAAATTAGAAAGAGTGATACGAGAACGAGTTTTTCCATTCTTTATTATCGTTGTCTGTGTTCCGACAGACAAGAGAATAATTTTCATCGAACCACAGATTTTGAGGAGAAAATTTAAGAAAAAATAAACCTTTTCATCCCATCAGCGATTATGGCCCACATCGTTTCAGCAGGTACTGAAACGTACTTCAAGACAAAACAGATTTATTACAAGGTTATTAGCAAAGAAGTAGCGCAATGCTCCCCGATTATTCTGGTTGAAGTGCTAGAGTGTACATTTGAGACATGGAGGAGCCACTGAAAGAAAAGTATTATTATTAAAAATTATAAGATTGTGGTCCGTGTTACCAATAGTGGTGAAGCATAAGTCAAGTGTGTTCAAGAACTGGTTAGGAAGATCTGGAACGTGTGAAGGTTTCTTAATCAATTGATCCAGATCGTTGAGAATGCTGAATGATCTGGTCTTCTCCCATCCTGTATCTGTGTATATACACAGTATATATAAAGTATATATATATATATATATATATATATATATATATATATATATATATATATATATATATATATATATATATATATATATATATATATGTACTGGAGGACGAGCTCAGGTAGATAATTGGAAGATTTTCAAAGAATGAATGTGGGAATGCTATATATATCCGTTACTAAAGGAGAGAGGAATACCAATAAAAGTGAAAGTACTAATATATAAAACAATACTGAGTTCAATATTGTTGTACGGTTCAGAATGTTGGACAATAAATAAAGTGCATCAGTGCATAATTGAAGTCGTGGAAATGAGAGTACTCAGAGTCATCATAGGAACATCGCTGAGATATATGATAAGGATTGAACTGGTGAGAGAGGAACTTGGGGTGGAATCAATTTTGGAATGCGTAGAAAGAAATCAACTGAGATGGTATGTTACGTGAAGAGAATGGTGGAAGGAGAGAGGCTGAGAGAAATGCTGAAATGGAGAAAAGAAGGAAGAAAACAAACGGAAAGACCGAGGAAGAGATGAGTAGAGACGGTGGGAAAACCCATACAACGAAGGAGCAAGCCTCTGGAAGATGTGGAAGCGAACCAAATGTTTGAGGACAGAAATGAAGGAGAATATTCTTTAGGAGTAGCACCCAATGATTATGGAGAGTTGATATTATATTCCATCTTGTTGTTAGCCTGCACCTTTTCAGTAAGTACTTGTAAAAATGATATCCTTCTCAACCTTCTAGCTGTAACTCTATAAGTTTAATTTTTGTTCTTTCAAAAGAAAATTAAATTTATTCTTAACAAGATTTAAAAATATTTTTAATTTTTAAAACCTTATTAATACAGGTGATCAGAACAGCTTCCGTTAAGAACGACATTTTTGATGTTCTTCTCATTTCTTTTTAATTCTTGGTTATCAGGACTTCCTAATTTCGGAAAATATTGCTGAGGTGCCAGACATATCGAAAGCTTTCTAGTCTGTGATGAAGTTTTTAATTCAAAACTTCGCTCTTTTGGTATATAACTTTTTCCATCTCACCTTCTCTCCAATTTTCTTTCTGATATTTCTATGTCAGCTACTAAAGACAGACTATGTTCACTTTTCATAACTTTATTTTGAAAGACACCTACCCAGCAGTAAATAATTAATGCTAGAAGTTGGACTTAGAACATCTTATCTCTCATTTCTCCAGTATAACTAATGCATCAAAGAAAATATGGTTATTTTTGATGCCTAAAAATTTGATTTCCATCTTGTTTCTCCTGGACATAATATTCCATTCTAAACAGCATCTTCTATATGAGAATAAAACTTCAACATTCCTCTGTTCTTAATATTCTTGTTTTTATTTCAGGATCTTTCTTGAAAGAGTCACATTGTCTCCCACTTCTTAGAAGTCCAAAACAACATTACACTACCCAAGATACTCCCAATTGGGAGCTTTGTTTGTCCTTGTATAGAGAATGTATCTAACATCAAGGGTGGTTCCACTTACACTCTGAAAGGGCTGACTCTAAGGATTAAAGTTCTGACTAAATAATTGATTCTCTCTCTCTATTCTCTACCTGAACTGCGAACAGTTTTATTCATTCTCCTCATACTTTCCCTATTGCAACGGAAACTGTTCTTCTGAACTCTCTTTTTTGGAATATCATTTCCTTTGAGCTGAAGAGAACAGTGCGTCTCGTCTCTCCTTACTGTCTCATTCTTTCTCTTTTCAACTATCTCACCTCAGACTTAACTGTCATGTTCATTCTGCAAGTACTCGCTGATAAATTCTAGAGCCCATTTCCTTTATCTATTTTACCAACTTTCTTTGAATTGCTTACTATCAATGCGTTTCATCAGACCAGAGATCTAGACTCGATCTCAAAATAAAAATCCAAAGGATTTAGGTCGTATGACCAGGAATGCAAAAATGAAGTCCCACCTAGACTTAATCGTTGTTTATTAAGACTTTGAGTTAGATGCCATCTTACAAGTACAAACAAATGTGTCGGAATCCCATCGTTCATTAATCAAATTCTCTGACTCTGCAGATGGCAAAAATAATCAAGTAGGCCTTAAAGACCAAGTAGCAAAAACATGTGTTATATACTTAAGTTCACTGACTTTCAAGGAAAAATGTGTGGTCCAATTAGATGATTCCTGAGTACAGCAATTCTCGCGTTCAGTGAAATCTGATGCTGATGTCGTAACTCATGAGTTGTATGTTGGTTAATATCATTCCAAATATAAATATTATGGTAAATAAAATAGCGACAACACATGAACTCTACCTATTTGGTGAATTAAAACTGACCTACGAAATAAGATATTAATTCAATATGTTTACCTAACATCTTACTAAAATTTACCATGGAACGAAAGTATGATGCACAGAGACCTTGTACCTAAGGAAGGTCGGAAGGGTACAGCAATTAGAGTTGTAAGATACTTCACACTGACTTTCAACGCTACTGTACCGAAATTCTCTTACGCTTCAGGAGACTGCTTAGCCTTTCATAATAATATCAAGTGTCATGATTGGGGTTCTAAAGCTCGTATTTTATGTTCAAAGATCTCATGTTCTCTGAGAAATAGATATACCATGTGAATGTAGGACTGTCTGGTTTCTCACTTTGGGGAAAGCTTTATAATACAAGGGTGTAGACACTAATGATAAATGTTAAATTCGCCATAAATGAAGTGAATGTTTGCATACGTTTCGTTGATGTATGGACCTTGTTGCATTATGACAAAAACACAATTATAACCTAAAGTTTTCGAAAGTTATAAAATCAACAAGATTTTTACCAACCTATAGTAGTTATAGTACTTTTTATAATTTAAAAACAAAAGCGGAAGAGTTTCCCAAAAGGACTAAAAAAGGGGTTCATATTTTTCTTTGATTACATTCCTCGTCAAATGTAGTTTTAGAATAGTTACACTGAACAACAAATATTTTTGATCTAAATTTCTCATTGCACTACTCATGTAATGTAGTTGCACATAGAATGCAACATGCATGCGGTACCCTCGATTTGTTCTGGTCTTCTAACAAGCACTTAAAACATAGGTAGTATATTTTCCTAATGGCAAGTGTTAATGACTTTTTTGTGATTTCAATATTACTTATTCCTCACGTATAAGAAAATTTATTTGGATCATTAACACATTAAGTGGCATTTTTTTCGCAAAGGCAATAAAAACTTATCATAATATAAAGGCTTTAACGAGGATCATAATGTATATCCACAGATGAAAAGCACCATATAAGAATGTGAAATAACATGTCACCATCAAAAGCGTCACTCTTGAGCTGAGCCACTTGAAAGTTTGATATGAACAAGGTCGCGCGACATAAGAAGATTGTCAAACGAACCAAAAGGGTGTCCTATGTTTTGATTCAATACTGAATTGTAATATGTTATGCTTCGATGGCATGGACATTCAATAGTTCAATGACAAAACCTGAGGTCCTAGATATAGTCTAAACACCAACAAATCATTCAAAATTAAGGTGATTTTTGGATTCAGCGACAACGAGTTTTTAATTAAAGAAATAACTCTTTCACCATAGATATATTTTTGCCATGGCCAGCGTTATTACAAATTTCATAAACGAAATTTTAATACTAATAAATTCGCTTGATTGAAATAAAAATAATTATATATTTGAAAATCTGAACTGAGCCATATATATATATATATATATATATATATATATATATATATATATATATATATATATATATATATATATATATATATATATATATATATATATATATATATATATATATATATATATATATATATATATATATATATGTGTGTGTGTGTGTTTACATATGTATATACATAAAAGTTTGAGTATAATTATTCATATACAAACACGGTGGCAAGTGGCATTTATTATGGCTTAAGTCAATTAATAGTCGCTACAGCTATTTTGCATTTACTAAGATTTTAAAGATGCATTTGGGAACATAAATTTCAGGATTCCTGAAAAGCGAAAGCGATGGCTCTCAAATACTGCTGAAAAATCTTTGCAAAAACGGAAGTAAATCATTTCCTTTTGGACACCCAAAATCTCAATACTCCATTTTTTTTTTTTTTTTTTTTTTTTTTTTTTTTTTTTTTTTTTTGATAAATAAATTAAAAGAAATTGAATTTGGCTGCGTCGATCGCAACGCGAGAGAGAGTGATTTATCGAATATCAAAAGTATGCGAATTGGAAGGAACTTTAATTTTGTTTCAATGACTTGTTTGACAGTTCTAAAAACCTGACTCAAGATTTACATGCTTTAAATCAATTGGAAAAAATTTGAAAAAACAAAAGTTTAAATGAATGTAAAGAGATAAACTGTTTTGATCTTCGCTTAGTAACAAATATGCTTTTCATATACAGTATATATATATATATACATATATATATATATATATATATATATATATATATATATATATATATATATATATATATATATATATATATATATATATATATATATATATATATATATATATATATATATATATATATATATATATATATATATATATATATATATATATATATATATATATATATATTATATATATATATATATAAAACATCAGAGTTTAAAGTTTGCTATAGAGGAATCGAACCCGGGCCCTATATCACAAAAGCATATTTTTACCACTACGCTACTGGCGGTTCAAAAGAGAAATCCAAAGAGGAGGCTTATGAATTAACAAGACCAACCTCAAAGGACTTCTAACTACTGCGCTTGAACGTGAGGCAGCATGACCCAGGCTCGGCCCCCCCTTTCCTCTCGCAAACTAAACAGATATATATATATATATATATATATATATATATATATATATATATATATATATATATATATATATATATATATATATATATATATATCCCCTAAACGTACTTTCTGGCACTTTAATCGGGCTAATTGGGGGCAATGCGCCGCTTCTTTGCTAACTATCATTGGAGTGAATCTTGCTTTGTCTCGGGGGACGCTTCTGTCTCTGCTGAAAAGGTAGGGGCCGTAATCCTTGACGGGATAGCAGATTCATTCCATCTTCAACTAAATCTTTTTCTCCTCAAAATCCATGGTTCGATGACGGCTGTTCTCTTGCCCTTCGCGAGAGAGACAGTGCTTATCGTGAATGGAAAACTCTCCTTCTCCTATCACTCTTGCTAATTTTCATTCAGCTCGGAATCGTTGCAGGGATGTTCTTCGATGGGCAAAGCGTACTTTCATAAAAAGGAAGTGCGCTGACCTCCATGGCTCTCCTACTGATAAAAATTTCTGGCCTCTTGTCAAAAATATCTCTAACAACTTCTGTAAATCTGCCTTTCCTCCTCTTATTCGCTCTGATGGTCTGTTGCTAATACTCCTTCTGAAAAGGCTAATCTCTTCGGCCTCCTTTTTTCATCTAATTCCACCCTGCTCGATTCTGACATCCCTCCTCCTACTCCTTCTCCTCTCAGGTGTCCATGTCTCTGCCTGTAATTACTCATGATCAGGGTGCATGGGATCCTGAAATCTATGAACGTCAGGAAGGCCAGTGGCCCGGATGGCATTCCCCCGGGTTCTGAGGGAGTGTGCTTCCGAGTTGGCGCCTGTCCTCGTTCATCTCTACTCTCTATGCCTTAATACTAATACTTTTCCTCAATGCTGGAAGCGTGCGTTTGTTCAACCGATCCCGAAAAAAGGTAGTCGCTCTGACCCTTCTAACTATCGACCTATAGCTCTCACCTGTGTTCTATCTAAAATTTTTGAAACTCTTTCAACTCTCATTTCCTGGATCATTTGGAGTCTCATTCTCTTCTTTCTGATCACCAGTATGGCTTTCGACGCTCGAGGTCAACTGGTGACATACTTTCCTATCTTACTGATCTATGGTTTTCTGCCCTTAGGGACTTCGGGGAGTCTTGTGACATATCCAAGGCTTTTGACCGGGTGTGGCATGCGTCACTGCTCTCCAAGCTCCCCTCCTTTGGGTTTCCTCCTTCTCTTTGCTTACTATTGTCTAGTTTTCTCTCAGATCGTTCCATTTCGGCAGTTGTAGATGGATCGACCTCTTCCTCCTTTTCTGTCAACTGTGGTGTTCCTCAGGGTTCTGTTTTATCTCCAACCTTATTCTTACTTTTCATTAACGATCTTCTCCACTGCACTTCTAACTCTGTTCACTCTTATGCTGATGATTCAACTCTGCATTCTTCTACTCATTTCAAATCTGCTCCCTCTTTTGCTTCTAGAGTTGCTTCTCGTCTTCAACTTTCCAATTCTATTCTTGCCGATCTGGATGGGATCTCCCGGTGGGGTCATAGCAACCTTGTGAAATTCAACTCTTTAAAAACTCAACTTCTTCACATCTCCCTCTCAAAAACACCTCCTAACTTTCCTATCCTCTTCGATGGCTCTCCCGTCTCACCTGTAAATAACATTAACATTCTTGGTCTAAACATAAACAACAAACTATCTTGGAAACCACATATCACAATGGTTGCTAAAGCGGCCTCTAAAGAAGCTGGGAGTTCTGTTCAGATTGCGAGAATTTTTCTCTTCTGAACAGTTACTCCAAATATATAGGGGTCTTATTCGCCCTTGTATGGAGTACTGTTCTCACATTTGGGGGGGCTCCGGCTCCTCCTCTCTTCTGGATAGGGTTGAGTCAAAAGCTAAAAGATTAATTAACTGTCCCTACTTTCAAACTCTCTTGACCCACTGTCTCTGCGACGTGACGTTGGCGCGCTATCTCTTTTCTACAGGTACTACAATGGCAGGTGCTCGAGAGAATTGGCCTCTCGCATTCCTCCTCCATTGCGTCGTCCTCGTTGCACAAGGGGTGCCCTGCTTTCGCACCAATTTTGTGTGGAAGTGGGAAATTCCAGGCTAGCCCGTTGTGGTACCTCTTTCTTTCCAGCCACCTCTATTCTGTGGAACTCTCTACCTTCATCTATTTTTCCTTCTGTATTTAACCTTCCACTCTTCAAGGCTTCCGTCTGCGCCCACCTGAGGGCTGTGCGTTAGGTGTGTGTGTGTTTGCATGGTGTTTGTCTCTATGTGTGTGCCCCCTCCTTGAAAAGGGCTCTGCCCGTGAGCGGTGGCGTTCTGTAAAAAAAAAAAAAAAAAAAAAAAATATATATATATATATTATATATATATATATATATATATATATATATATAAATATCTGTTTAGTTTGCGAGAGGAAAGGGGGGGGCCGAGCCTGGGTCATGCTGCCTCACGTTATATATATATATATATATATATATATATATATATATATATATATATAATATATAATATATATATATATATATATATATATATATATATATATATATAATGCACAGACACACAAACCTTTTTCTTAAATAAATTAATAATGGCGTCAACACCAGTAGCTTCGGAAAAGCCCCGGGGGGCGGCTTCTAAAAATAGCTCCTCATCAACCCCTTCCGCCGA
This sequence comes from Armadillidium nasatum, assembly GCA_009176605.1. Taxonomy (NCBI): domain Eukaryota; kingdom Metazoa; phylum Arthropoda; class Malacostraca; order Isopoda; family Armadillidiidae; genus Armadillidium; species Armadillidium nasatum. The sequence continues at coordinate 25,871 of SEYY01010642.1, forward strand.
CACCATTTGGGACTTGGTGGCCTCCGGAGACGGAGTTGGTTCCACCAAGTCTCTACAGACGCCTTGTCCTGATGCATGGCCTATTAATTTCATTAATTTCTGCAACATTCGCTTTCTACACTACAATTTTCACTTTGTTGAACATCACCTTTCTACTTCTAGACCTCACCTCTTATTCTTTATCGAAACACGGATGTTTGAGCGCTGTGATAGCAAATCCTATTCTGTTTCCTCTAATTGTCTCTATCATCAATTTTCAGCCAAAGGTGGTTGTTGTGCATACGTGCGCAACTGTGTCGTTTATTCTCATGCCTCTAATTTGGAGTCTTCCGAATTCTCCACCTTATAGCTCAAGCTCTCTTGCCATTCTACGACTAAATTCATTTGTTCTGTTTTTTTATCTCCTAATTCTTCTGACTATACTAAATTCTTCGACTATTTAAACTCCAAAACAGGGCACATTCTATCTTCTTCTCCTTTCTCTGAAATCATCATATTAGGTGATTTCAATGTTCACTACCACCAATGACTTCCTTATAGTTCTCATGAAACAGCAGGTAAACGTGCCTTCTATTTCGCTATCCAAAATGACCTTGAGCAGCTGGTACAGCTCCCTACTCGTATCCCTGATCGTCTTGGAGATGAGCCCAACATTCTAGACCTTTTTCTAATTTCTAATCCTTCTCCATACACTGTTAAACTCTTTCCTCCTATTGGTTTCTCCGATCTCCTTCTTATCTCTGCATCTTGTCCTATCTCTTCAAGTCTTTCGCAGGAAAGACCCCCTTCTTTTAAAAGGAAACGTTTGAGGTATTTCGGTGCCGCAAGTAGGTCGGACTTGCGGTCGTCCTTCTTTAATTTCCCATGGAATGATTATTGCTTTCGTGGGAGGGGTCTCTCGGAGTGTGCTGAACGCATTACCGAGGTGATTCTCTCTGGCATGGAGACGTACATTCCATTTTCTTTCCCTTCTGCTAAAGCTAACAAACCTTGGTTTAACTCTGCTTGTTCTCGCGCTATCCGCAGAATGGATGTTGCCTTCAGGGTTTACCATCTTCTTCAAACTACAGAAACTCACGCAACTTATATTTCATACCGGAATCGCTCAAAATCTATCCTTCGTGACGCTAAAAACTACGTACTCCGTAGAAAATGCAATCATCTGGCATTTTGCAAAAAATATCAACTCCAACTTTGTTTCTTCCTCTTTCCCTCCCTTAGTATTCTCCGACGGCACAACTGCTGTTGTACCTTCCTCTAAAGCTGAACTCTTCGCTCAAATTTTTGCCTCTAATTTAACCTTAGACGATTCCGGAGCTATACCTCCTCCTCCAACCCCCTCCAACTAATTTATACCTAAAATTGTAATTTTAGGCTGTGTCAAAGGAACCAAAACTCTCTGACCTTAACACTAAGAAGGCATAGGGTCCTGATGGTATTCCTCCTGTGGTTCTCAAAACTTGTGCTTCCGAGCTTGCACTTTGCCTTGGTAAACTATTTCGTCTTTGTATTTCTACTTCAACCTTCCCTTCTTTCTGTAAATGTGGTCTCATTCAGCTTGTGCCGAAAAAGGGAGACCGATCTCAACCTTCCAACCACCGTCCCATTTCTTTGACCTCCGTTCTCTCTAAAGGTTTCTAATCTATGCTTCACAAGAAGATTTGGAAACATCTCAATTCTTCAAAACTTATCTCTGATCGTCAGCATGGCTTTCGAAAGAAACGCTCTACTGGTGATCTTCTTTCTCTTCTCTCTGACTCTTGGTCCTCCGCTCTTCGGCATTTCGGTGAATACTTTGCTGTCACGTTGGACATATCGAAAGAATTCGATAAAGTCTGGCATAAAGCTTTGTTTTCCAAACTTCCCACTTTCAGTATCTATCTTTCTCATTGGGATCTTCTCTCTAATTTCCTTTTAGGTCGGTCCATAGCAGCTGATTTAGACGGTCACCTTTCTACCTTCAAATTTATTAATAATGGTGTTCCTCAGGATTCTGTCCTATCATCAAGACTTTTTCTGTTTTTCATTAATGACCTCTCTATTACCTCATCTCCTATCCACTCCTATGCTGATGATTCCACCCTTCATTACTCCTTCCAATTTGAAAGACGTCCCTCCTAATAGCAGCTGATAGACTCGAAAAGGGTAGCCTTGGAGCAACTAACCTCTAATCTTTCACGTATTTCTAATTGGGGCAGAGAAAACATGTTTGTTTTCAATGCCTCAAGAACTCAATTCCTCCCTCTCTCCACTCGACATAATCTTCCACACAACTATGATGTCTTCTTCGAAAAGTCACAAACCAAACCTTCAGCCATTTTTAATATTCACGGCGTATCCTTTTCTCGTCATCTTTCTTGGAAAGATCACATTACTTTTCTTTCTAAATAAGCTTCTAAGAGGTTGGGTGTTCTGAGGCTCCTTCTGAATTATTCACGCCACATCAGTTGCTTTCTCTCTGTAAGAGTGTTGTTCGCCCTTGTATGGAGTATGATTCGCACATCTGGGGTGGTTCCACTCATACAGCTATGCTTTAGAAGGTGGATTCTAGGGCTTTTCGTCTCATCAACTCTCCTGCTCTTACTAACTCTCTCCAATCTCTTTCTGCCCGTCGAATTGTTGCGTCACTCTCTCTCTTTATTATCGCTATTACAACGGACACTGCTCTTCTAAACTCTCTGTCTGTCTGTCTGTCTGTCTGTCTGTCTGTTTGTCTGTCTTTCTGTCTGTCTGTCTCTCTCTGTCTCTCTGTCTCTCTCTCTGTCTCTCTCTCTCTCTCTCTCTCTCTCTCTCTCTCTCTCTCTCTCTCTCTCTCTCTCTCTCTCTCTCTCTCTCTCTCTCTCTCTCTTCTCCATAGAGAAGAGGTCGTGCGAGACACCTTTTTACACAGTCTCATCCTTTCTATGTCTAACTCTCAGACCCCAGACTTAACTGTTATGCTCAATCTTAAATATACTCTACTGGTAAAGTCTGGAACACGCTCCCTTTATCTGTTTTCCCAACTTCCGTTGATTTGCATACTTTCAAACGCTGTGTATCTGGACAATTCAGACTCTTTCGATCAAAATAGGATTTTTCCCAACTCCGGTGGAATTTAGTAGGCCTTTGGCCTTTGCCTACCAGAGAATATATATATATATATATATATATATATATATATATATATATATATATATATATATATATATATAATATATATATATATATGTATATGTGTGTGTGTGCGTGTGTGTGTGTGTGTGTGTGTGTGTGTGCTCTTTATATACTTATATGCAAATTTTGCATTATGGAAATAAAGATGATGCGGTGTGAAGTTTCCAATTTACACGAACACCTAAATTGACAAGAAGGTTGAAAGAGCTTAAAAGGATTAGAACTTGAATTTGTTCTCGCGAGATTCCTGCGAACAAATCATCGGGTTTTGGTAAGTGGTGAAAGGGTCGCTGAGCGATAGTGCCAAACATCAATTAAGAAATCCTATTCAGATTAAAACCATGTTAAAAAGTCTTTGATTAGACAGAAAGGATATCTGTGTCTATATGTATGTGTGTTTGCAAGAATGTATATTAGAGTATAGATGTACGCATATATGTACTGCAAATATGGATGAACAGATGGACGAATGGATTAATGGTTGGATGGATAGATTGGGGAGTGTATAAATATATATATATATATATATATATATATATATATATATATATATATATATATATATATATATATATATATATATATATATATATATATATATATATATATATATATATATAACTTTCTTCCCCGAGAAGGGTTAGTGAGATACGCCTTTCTATACAGTTTCATCTGTTCTTTGTTCTCTGTCCAACTCAACCTTAATCCCAAACTTAACTGCTATGCTTAATCTTAAATGTATTCTACTGGTAAAGTTTGAAGCACGCACCACACATATAATGGAAGGGTTCAACCATTTCAAAAGTGACTGCACATCAATCAAGAGGGGAGCATGTTCTGGTGGACCCTCAACCACCCAAAATGAGAACGTTGAATCTCGATCAGAGAACTTACAAACGAGGTTAGCGTCACCATTGGATCCGTTCATTCCATTCTGAATGAGGATTTGGGTTTCAGAAGAATCTCAGCGAAATTCG
>SEYY01010644.1:0-14325 GCA_009176605.1 Armadillidium nasatum
TTTCTGTCCACGATAGTACATGTGCACGAACTTCTGAGATGAAAGCTCTCACTGCCTCAAGATTTTGTTTTCTATGACAGGAGCTGTGTCTATTTTATGAAATAGAGAATCGATTATGAAAGGCACATCAAGATATAAATCTTTTAAAATTTGAAGAGCAACTTCATAGTTGTCGTCCACATTAGGAAGATGTTCTACATCTTTTAATGCCATACTTGAAAGATGAGCCTTTAGATATTGAAGTTTTGCGGCGTCACTTAAGTCTCGCCGACTTCCGAAGACATTTTCAAAAGAGAGTAGAAACGATCGAAATTGGAAACGGTCAGATTCTCCTGAAAAAGTTTTACACTTTAAAGCAGGTATTTTGACCTCTTGCTTGACGGCTAATCCTCTCAATATGGATTTTACCTCCGACTGGTTCTCTAAGTTCTCTTGTGGATTTGAGCCGGAGGCTGACGAATGGCGAGATGCATTTTCCAGTTAGATGTATGAAACTTGCTCATAACCTTCTGTTGTTGTAGATGATAGTGAGACGCACTCACTATCTCCTTCATTGAGCAAGGGTGTTATCATATTTGAGAAGACTGGATGAACATATTAATGCCTCTTTTTCTTGGTCATTTGACGCACCTCTTGTAGTCTTGATGATACTTCTTCCAGCATAGACGATATGAGAGTTGAATTACTTCCGTCTGTTTGCATTATTTCCAATAGTTGCATGAAAAGGATAGTAACCTTTCTTTTTGATACCACTCTCAGTATCTTGAGAGGGGATAAATTTTCTTTAACTTCTTCAACTTTTTTCTTTATTTCCTCCGGTTTGAGGTTTTGTTTTTCTATCTCCATGTCACTGAAAATAGAAGTTTCCATTTCTTCAAGAAATATAGGAACTGAAGAAATATCTTCTATTCTCATTTTCAGTTAATGCAATTCGAATTTAGTATAGTATAGTAGTATAGAGTGGCTACAGAATAAAGTTACAAAAAAATCGGAAAAAATCGATCTAGAACTTTCGAAATTTTTAAAAAAAAAAAACACATATATATATATATATATATATATATAATATATATATATATATATATATATATATATATATATATATATATATATATATATATATATATATATATATATATATATATATATATATATATAATATATATATATATATATATATATATATATAATATATATATATATATATATATATATATTAAGCTGGGTTGAATTTTTGTGGGATAACCAAACATGGTCAAATTGGTGCTCCTTGGCTTCCCTGTAGTGGGACAAAAAATCATTTTGCATTTACTCAATGTTTAGGGGGCCCAACTTTAATTTTTTTAAGGGCCGGCACCAATTTTTGGGTATTTCGGCTATTTTTGCTTGGGGCTGATATATTTTGATATATTTTTTTTTCTACTCATCTTATCAACATCAAATTTTCAAGGCTTATATAGTTTGGCAAGATGCATCTTTTTTTACTTAGATAATTTTTTTGTATACTCTAAAGAAAATTTTTAAAAAAATTTCCCAAAATTTTTTTTTTTTTTTTTTTGGTTCAAGAAAAAATCCAAAACTAATAAAAAATACAAAGAAGTTATCTAAGTAAGAAATATGCATCTCCCCCGACTACATAAGCTCTGAAAATTTCACTCACTTCGCTTGAATAGAAAAAAAATTACCGCAATTTTTCATTTTAAAATTAAAAAAAAAAAAAAATGGGTTTGGAAATTTGACAACGCTGAGCACAAAACTTAAAATATCAAAATTCCGTGTCTAAAACTTTTAGATAATAGTCCAATCTTTGTATATTTCAAGTTCTTAAGTTATGAATTTTATATGCTTTGTTCTTCAAAATTTGGTTTTAATACTAATTGAGAGCTATTTTTGTCTCATTTCAGATCCAGACTATTCTACGTTTGAGATAAGTCCTGTGGTTGCAGTGTTTATTACTATTATTGCAAGACGTATCATGGCATGTGCAACAAGGCATAAAGACAGGCATGCAATATTCGGTTATCCACAACCATTTGTCGAAAATCAGCTACCACTGGCTGAGGATGTTTTTAGAGCCTACAAGTTCCATCAAGTAGTCAACAAAGATGCCAGTGTTACTCATCTAGCAAAGTTAGTGGCAACAGAAGTTAAAGGCATATACAATAAAGCAGGCATTCCAACAATAGAATTTGAAAGTGTTATAGTGAAAGTGAAGAGACTAATAGTGAATGTCAATGATTTGATGAAATATTCAAGAAATAAACAATCTTCTCAAAAATATCAAGATAAAATAAAATCATTTTCTTGTCTCTTCGACATTAGCGCGTGCAAGTGTGTTCATAATGGTATAGTTGAACGTAATCAATGTCAATGTCCCAATGAAAAGAAAATCCCTGTATTGGAATGGCAATTTTGGCTTGATCAAAACACTTCAAGACGCATGATAATAGGAAATGTGGACAAGGAAAGAACAGAGAAAAACATGAAACTTCAGGAAAGGAAAAGGAAACGGTTGACATTTGAAAGTAAGATGAGACACAAAGATACGCAAAAATGTGTAAGTTCAGTTGAATTATCAGGCAGTGAGAGTGATGTGCTAGAAGAATCATTTTCCTTAGAATCAGAAGAAATGGAAGAATGTCACCCTCAAAATAGAAACCAGTATCCTGAGTTGTGTAAAGCATTAGAGAGGACAAATGTGAGCAATAGAGATGCATGTCTCATAGTTAATGCTGCCCTCAAGGACCTCGGACTTGTGTCACCAAAAAACGTTGTTGATCCAAGTAAGTTACAACGCCAAAGAAAATACTGGAGAGACAAACAGTCAGAGAAGCATTTGCTGCAACACAGAGGTATGGTCTGCATTGGTTTCGATGGAAAAATAGATGAAACACTTGTCGATACTGGAGGTGTGCGTAGAAAAGTTAGAGAAGAACATTACGTGCTAGTGTCATTTCCAGATGCATGTTACATCGATCACGTTAGTCCTAACTCAGGAAGATCTCCAGATGTATTTAATGAAATTCTGGGTATTATTGAACGAACAAGATCTACAGAGACTTTAAGAGCAGTGATTTGCGATGGAACTCCTGTGAATACGGGTAACAAGAATGGAATAATCACACTGTTGGAGTTACATCTTAAAAGACCACTTCAATGGCTCATATGCATGTTGCATTTTAATGAACTGCCACTCAGGAAGTTATTTAGTGTTGTTGATGGGAAGACAACTGGCCCATCATCACATGAAGGACCTATAACCAAACTGCTCTCATTTGATCCTCAGACCAAACCCATCATTAATTTTCAACCAATTCCAGGCTCTGTAGTTGATGTTCCTGAAACAGTTACGAAAGATCTAAGTTCTGACCAGCTGTATTTACTAAAAATCTGTTTATTAATTCAGCAAGGGGTACAAAATGCAGATCATAATAATATGCGGTATTTGAAAACTGCACAGCCGGGTGCCTTAAGCCATGCAAGGTGGCTAACTAAAGCTAACAGACTGCTTCGATTGTACGTTTCAACAGAATCCGCATCTGATGATCTGAGGCGTTTGGTACGATTCGTACTGAACTTCTATGCCCCCATATGGTTCTATATCCGCTCCCATCCCTTCTGTCAAGATGGTGCAAAGAATTTTCACTTTATGGTATCACAATATCAAAAACTTTCTCCTGAGGATCAGAACATCATTTCTCCAGTGCTCCTAAACAACTCCTATTTTTGTCATCCAGAAAACTTGTTGCTAGCTGGTGTTGCAGATGAACGGGAAACAATAAGAAGATTTTCATGTCAACAAATTCTTCAAGCAAGAAAGAAAATATCCTCCACCAATGTGCAAGTTCGCTGCTTTGATAAAAGGCAGCTAAACGTCAATCTCAACGCCACTTCCTACATGGAAATGATAGACTGGGGGAGTACTCCTATCACCCCCCCACCTCTTCTTGATGATATTAGTGATGATATTTTGGTTAGTAATCAACAAATTCTCCTACCAAAGTATCCGTGTCATTCGGTCGATGTTGAAAGAAATGTCAAAGATGTTTCCGCTGTTTCTAGTAGGGTCATTGGTCATACTTCTCGACATGGTGCAATACTACAAACCAAACATTCTCGAATCGAAATACCTTCAGTACAGACAAAATCTGATTTTCTATGAGATTTTGTACTATGCAGGTTGTTTAGCATGTAAGAATGTAAGGATATTTAAGCTATACTGTATATCTGGCTATATATATATTTTTGTTTTTAAATAAGAAGATTCAAGGTAAAGTTGGGGTATGAAAACAAATCTTGAAGAACTTACTTTTAACACATTTCAGTTTGTATCTGAAGTGAGCACCAAAATAAAGTTGTTTCAAATCTGCACTACAACTTTTGTATCTTTTCAACCCAGCTTAATATATATATATATATATATATATATATATATATATATATATATATATATATATATATATATATATATATATATATATATATATATATATATATATATATATATATATATATATATATATATATATATATATATATATATATATATATATATATATATATATTAATATTTAAATAGTTAAAAATAAAATCATGTTGCTAGAATCTATAAAAAGAGCTAGCACCAAAAGAAAAATGGAGGTTGCTATTTTTTGAAAAATTCGTTCTCATTTCGAGTACAATTGGAAAGTTCTCAATTTGTTTTCAAAGTGAAAAGTTCACAAACGCCACCATACTGTAATATTTACTAAAAGATTTCAAGCGAAAAGTTATCTTTAAGATTTCATACTTAAGTTCGCTATAAGCATTCACAATTTCAAAAGTCAATTTATCTGTGATTGCTCAGTTTAAAGTAAAAGCATACAAAGCATTTCGAAATCTAAATAACTTGATAATTTTACTCCTTCGAAATATATTTTCTTTCAATAGATAAGATATAGCGAAAGCGGGTTTCGATCAATCATTTAGCACTCATTGCCTATGACATGGGCGACGTCAGCTTCCAAGCTAGGAAGGGGCTTAAAATTTTATAGAACTTATGGAGAAAGAAGTAGACATATTAAACTAGAAACATTTGTATGGATAAGAAAATAATAAATATTTAATTAAGTATTATTTTAATACAATAGAATATCAAATACAATATTAAATGATGAGAATTTCACAATTTGGAACAGTTGCAAATTATAGATATTGTTAGAAAAGTAATTTTCTTTGGTTAATGGCAAATTTATCAACTACTTTTTGAATAAAGTAATCTTAATTGAAAAACACAATTTTTCTGAATACACTCATCATAGCCAGCCCATTCAACATGTCCAATCCCATAAAGCTTCGAAACCAAACCATTTATCCTTCACAGAGTGTTGAAAAAGCGCTCTGTTGTTCTGGTGGTGCATGGATGGGCCAGTAGTATCAACAGAGCCTTTTTCGTCACCAGAAACAAAGGTTCAGCCACCTTTAAGACTTGAGAAACGACAAGATATTTTAGTTCTTCACATCTAAGTTTCTTGTCCTTCAAAATTTTGTACTAAAGTTTCAACTCTGCTTCAAAGCCATCTAAATAGTAAAAGCTGCAAAATGAAGCTGTCATTTTCTTTAACCCTCGATTTTCATGTGAAAAGGATATAAATATGTCCATGCCAAGGCAGGCGTATTTTCTCTAGAAAACCGTAATTCTAAAAATGTTATAGAATCCAGATACAAAATTATTAAGGATCTTCTCTCTAACTCTTTGGGACTTGTGGCTGATAGTTGCTTCCTACCAATGATCTGTGGAATAATCAGATCAGTCCCTGTTGATTAGAGATTTGATTAGCTTATTTTAAAACTTCATCAGTGATTTTCTTTTCAGCTCTACGATGGTGCCTAGCTATTTCCACAATGCGTTGAATGTGCTGCAATGTTTTCACAACTGAAACTAACACCGAAGAGTACTTTGCGATCAACATCACATCCATGATGAATGAGGACGGTATGGTAATTTCTACGCTACTTTGAACCAAAAACACTTAACACAGAGTTGAGAATACTGGTGCTGAACACAAAATATAGAATTTAGAAATATAGATCAACAATAAAAATGAAGCACATGGATGGAAAAACAAAGCAGTTCTTATCTATAAATTAATTAAAAGAGCTTAGGCCATTTGCGTCATTAGTGTGGAGGGGTAAAGTGGCAACTGCCTCTCTCTCTAGAAGTTATTTCTTATAACTTTTTGTGAGAGTTTATAAAGCTCTTTCATTGCTGTAAAGCTGATCTTATTTGACTTGCTTGAAATAACGAAATAAATACCTTACTTGACCTTGCAAGATTTGACTTGGCTTGATTCTGTGATGTCAAATTTTAATAAAAATATTGACTATCTTGCGGACGAACTCGATGAATGTGATTAAAACAGTGCAAGGAAGCGTCAGAGACTCTCTGACGCTTCCTTGCACTGTTTTAATCACCTTCCTTGGAGCTGGTCTCCGTTTTAACTTTTTAACTTTTAACTCGGCTGATATATAATATGTTTCAGTTTATATATATATATATATATATATATATATATATATATATAATAATATAAAACTCTTTCCATTAGGTCTGTGAAGCAGCAGGTATATATTCTGCTGCTGTAAAAGAAGCAAATGACCAACACGCAGCTCTTCAGTTTGTTAAAAAAGAAGTACTGAAAAGCATAAAGGAGCTTCTCCTCCAAGCTGATATGATAATGAAGCAGGTCATAAGTACTTACTTTCAAATGCAACAATCTCTTGCTGATTCTCTTTCTTTTCAGGTATATATATATATTATAATATATATATATATATATATATATATATATATATATATATATATATATATATATATATATAATATATATATATATATATATATATATATATATATATATATATATATATATATATATATATATATATATATATATATATATATATATATATATATATATACTATATATATATATATTGGACTGAAATTTTTAAGCAAAAAGTCACATGTTATAGTATATGGCTTTTGATGTATAAAATACATTTATGACAAAAAAAAACAGTGCTAGTCGTTTATAGTCGTCCCACTTACCCTTAAGTTCAAAAGGTTAAAAAATCTAGTATTTTATCGGATTAATGGTACAAAAAATGTCCATAAATTTTTTAATATCTATGCTAAAAACATGATCTTTCTATCAAAAAATGCAAAATTTAATTTTAAACAATTGTTATTGAATAATTTTTTCTAATAAATCTAATATTTTTCCTTGTATTTCTAAAAAAGCTTATATATATACTGAAAATTTAAAATAAAATTGTATAATGTCAAAATGTGAAAACTTTAATATCAGTTGGCTTATTTTTCAGAGCTTTTAATTATCATTAGTTGAAATTTAATTATAAAATTATGTGTACAAGAAATTCTGTCGGTAACTTTCTAACTAATGAATGCTATAAAGCTTCCGAAGTATTTCCACCAGGAAGACTGCCAACCATAAAGCAGGTATTGGAAAGATGACTTTTTTTCAAAGAGCATTGAACAGAAAATGTTCGAAGAGAAGTTAGTGAAGAGCTTTATAATTTATGGATAATGCATAATGTTTACCCCATATCTGAAAATGATATTCAAATGAGATTAAATAATCACCTAAAAGAGTTTTCAAGACTTCTGAATTATGATAAGATAAAACAATTTCCTAAATTTAAATTGGACGCTTCAAAGTTTATAGAAGATTCAAACAAAATATTTGACATATTAAAAAACATAAATTCAGCATCTGCGAAAGAAAATATTTTCTAAATATAAGAAGATGATCATAAGTTTTATGAGATGAGTACTGAGTATGTAAAATGGAAACTACCTACTTATTTTAATTTTATAAATTATAGATGTTGGTAAAATACATTTAATTAAAGTATCAAATAATAATAAAGTAATCAAAATATTTTTTTAATTTAAATAACATTTTGCATGTAATTTTTTATAAATAATGAAATCTATCATAGTCTTAGTCAACAGTGGCTATCAAATTTTGATGCATTCATTAATTGCACATTTTTAAAATTTTAATAAGGAGGATTCAGAAAACAGAATCTATGAACCTTTTTTTCAGAACCAAAGAACTGTCAGAAAGGGCTACTGTTCTTCAAAACCAGTTCCTCTAACAACTTCTGAAATTAAATTTAAGAAAAGGAACATCCAAGATATTGAAAGTGCAAAGAAATTAAAAAAACTGATTACTTAGAGTCAAAACCAAGTTGTTCTTATCAAATTTATCCAGAAACTAATCAAGAAAGCCCTATTTCAGAATCAGCATCTGAGGAAAACATTCAGCAGTCCTATGTTGAAATGCTTGCAACATCTTAAACAATGGTTCTGATCTGATTTTTTGCAGATGGTCTAAGTGATCAGCAAAACAGAAGGTAACTTCGAACATTAGCCGAAACTTGTGACATTAAATGCAAATTATGATGTCAAATAATATCTAAATAAATCTACATATTGTGTAGCTGATCAGTAACATTTCAAAGTATTATATCTATATTTCAGGTATCAATTAAGTGATAGGCTGGTTCAGAATCGCTTCTTCTATATTAGTAGATTTGGCTTAATAAAAGAGATAAAATGCAAAATGTTATTGATAATAAGTACCCAGATTTTGGAACTACATACATATATATACAATATACATATAAATATTTAAAACTAATAATACTATTATTACATTATTCACTAAACATGATTTTTGTGAAAACTAATCTGATTTACCTACTAACAAACCAAAACTTTTCAGAAATAAGTTAAGAAGAGAATGAAATAAATTATGAAAAGAAAGGCAGAAAGAAGAAGGAAAAGTGTTTGATAGCATAACTGACATTGGTATCGATGGAAGAAGAGATGCAACTCTTCAAATCTCTGAAGTGAATGGCAAATAGTATACGTCTACAATACTGGAAGACCATTACGTTATCACTGGCGAGTCGGGTAAATAAAATTTAAATATTTTAGACCTGTACATTGTTAATTTAAATGGTAGGTATTTATTTTAATAGTTTCTGTGAAATTAATTCACAACTTTACAAACTTAATTTGTTAATTAACAAGTCATTCATTTTTTCAGACGACTTCTATCCTGACCATTTTTCACCAGAGTGCGGAAAAGGAACTGATATCGCCCATGGAATCTATAAAAGAGTTTGTGGTACGGAATTGGAAAATAGATTATCTCTGGTGAAGGGAGATGGAACAAATGTGAATACTTGTCATAGAAATAGTTCAATAAGATATTCAGAGATGTTTCTTGGAAAACCATTACAACATGATATCTGTCTTCTGCATCTAAATGAGCTACCATTGAGGCATGTTTTCATGAAACTGGATAGCACAACGAAAGGTTCCGATAAGTTTGCAGGTCAATTTGGTCGAAACCAAATGAAACGTGTCTGAATGGAAACTGGTAAATTTAAACCAATACCATTAATGGATTTATTTTACTAGATAATGAAACTTTAGACAGTCTCTCAACTGACCAGTACAATGCCCATCTCATTTGCTGCAGCAAAATAACTGGTGATGTGGATGACGATTTTTGGCATTGTTAGAAGTGGGCCCAATGAATCATTCTCTTTGGTTACATTGGCTTGCAGAATTCTCTGTTACTATGCATCTTTAGTGAAACCAAGTAAGAACATGAAAATGATTGCAGAGTTTATAGTAACTGTTTATTTTCCAAGTTGGTTCCACATAAAGATTAATAAAAAATTGACTGATGTAGCTGGAAACTTATTTCATTTGATTCAAAGAGTCAATAAGTTTCCAAATAAAAATGTTACAAAATATTAAACAACAATAGTTATTTCGCACATGGTGAAAATATTTTAGTAGCATTGTTAGCTGATGAAGAAGAGGAAGTTAGGGTAAGAGCTATTAATAATTTGCTAAATATTAAAGGTCTTAAATATTTACTTGTGAAGATGATTTTGAAGGTGGGTGGTTGAAAGGCAAGTGAAGATGAACCTGAAGAAGATGATGAGACTAAATATCCTCCCATGAATAAAGGTGTCAGGACATTTTTTAAATCAAAAATAAATTTCAACGCATCAAGTTACAACAACATGACCCCAATTTCACAATGGGAAACAATTCCACCCATTCTAAATGCAATGTCAGAATCGGAAATCAAAAATTTAATTTATAACCCTTTAAAATTAAGACACGATTGCCACAGTCAAAATGTGGAAAGGCATAAGGAGCCCCTCCAATTATAGGAAATAAACGTTTTCTTTGATTCGGAGAGAGAATTTTTTTAAAATTTAACCTTTTCTTTACCTATATTTCTTTTATGAAGAAAATAAATCGATCATTTTTTTACAGGGGGTTGAACCCCCCTTGTATTGTTGCTGACATTTTTTTTTTACTAAATCCTTCTGAAATACATAATATTTAATATTTATGTTTGTTTTTTATTCTAAAGAATTAGAAACATATGTAGCTTTCAAAAGAATGTTGTATCAAGCGGATGCGATGGGCATAGTCAGTTTCATATCTGCTTGAGTCTAAGTAAAATCATGAATTTTTTTTTCATAATTTTGATATATATCACTTTTGAACTAAACGAACAGCGGTAACCTCCTCTTTCAAACTTCGTAAATGTCTTCCTCTAACTCTCTCTAGCTCATTCAAAAAGTTTGAAAGAAACAAATCGATCCGTTTATTTTTGGCAAATTTTTATCTCTGAAAAGTTTTGTTACGAGAAAATCGCATAAACGTAAACCATAATGTTATATAGAAGTATATTCCATGTTTCAGTGGTCATATCTCAGTAACCATTTGGAGTTATGAAAAACTAATTACCTATGAATTATATTTCTATAAAAATATACCAAAAATTTTTTTTTTTTTTATATAATATATATATATATATAATTATATATAATAGTATATATATATATATATATATATATAAATATAAGCCAGACATCGAAATTTTCAAGGTTATTCGATATTTGCTACTTACAAAGTCTTTTTTTTTAGGAACTGCTTAGAATTATAAAAAACTAATTACAGTTTTGGAATCGGCAAAGATGAAACTAAAAAACTGATGAAAAAAACATTTAACCCCAAAAGTTGGGGTCTTTATGTTGGAGGCTCCCGCTTTGAGATTTTTTGAGTTTTTGTATCTCAGTAACTATTTGAAATAATGAAAAACTAATTACATATTTGGACTCTGCGCATTAATTGCTATAAAATTATGCCAATAAAGTTTTAAAAATTTAAAAAAGAAAAATTCCTTTGTCAGCAAAAATGCATTTATATTAAAGGTCATTGGACAGATGTCACTTGAAAAGTCTTTTTCTCAGGAACCGTTTCGAATTATGAAAACTAATTACAGATTTGGAATCAGCATAGATTTTACTA
Source organism: Armadillidium nasatum (assembly GCA_009176605.1). NCBI lineage: Eukaryota > Metazoa > Arthropoda > Malacostraca > Isopoda > Armadillidiidae > Armadillidium > Armadillidium nasatum. The sequence continues at coordinate 11,417 of SEYY01010644.1, forward strand.
TAAAACAAATGAAAAAAGAAAAAGATTGCTAGGAATATTTAACCCTTAAAAAGGACGGACCTTTGATTGGTGGATGCTAGTTACTGAGGCTTATTTAGCAGTAGTCGGTTATGATCGTAGGGAAGGATTAATTAGAAACAAAATTAGATCAAAAAAATTGATGAAAACTTTTGTCTCAAAAAGTCATTTTAAATTCTAGATTAAGTATTTATCTAAAGAATATGTTTAAATTTCGGCTATTCTGTATTGAATAACTAATATGGTACTTAATAAATAGGTAGAAACAAATATCGGGATATTTTTATGAAGTTTTCTCTTATAAATAGACAAATATTTGGAAAAAAAATTATTTTGTGTGCAACTTTTAAACTATTACCTCAACAAAATATTTATTCAATTATGTGTTTAAAATTTAATTCTTAATCATTTGTACCTAAATCATACATGCAATATGAATAGTAAAAAGTTGCAAACATTTTTGTATCATTAACAAGAAAATTCAAGATTTCTTAACTATTTGCGGAGCGACTATTATAGTTACCATAGTATGAATTGTGTTTTTTACATCAAAGAAGTACGATGGCTGCAACTGCATTTTCTTCAGCCCCCTATAAATTATATATATATAGATATATATATATATATATATATATATATATATATATATATAAATAATATATATTTATAACAGTTCGATTCTTGGTAAGTCACGTTTGTAGACCTCCTCCACAAAAACAGAAACCCGCCCTCCCGCACCCGCACCTTATGCACATGCCAGCTCGAGCCCGCCTGTTAAAAATTCAGCCCACGGGGAGTTTCACGTGGAAATAGTTTTTGAATAAATAATAATACAATAGATATATATATATATATATATATATATTTATAAATATATATAATATAAATATTAGTATGGCATAGTGGCCCACCATATCTCCATCCCACCCAGTCCCCATCCAGTCACCACACCGCCCCTCAACCCCCTTCTCCCTCAAATAAAAAGCATGAAGTTAGTAAGAGTTATTCCTATATAGGTATATGCCAATGTTGCTGAAATAAGTAAATAAATAAATAAAAATAAATAATTAAAAATAAATAAATAAAAATAAATAAATAAATAAGTACACTATAATATATATATATATATATATATATATAATATATATATATATATATATATATATATATATATATATATATATATATATATACAGGGACCATTATGAAAATAAAATATATTTGCTGGGAAAAATGTATTTCTTGAACCTACCTTTATAAATGCTTAAAATTCTCCGTAATACTCTCTCCCAGCATCAATACACTTGCGGAGATGTGCATGCGATGCCTGAAAGGCACTCTGAAATGCCTCTTTGGAACGTTGTGACATTTTTTTTATGTTTTCCACGGACTCACAATCCTTTCCTTTCAGCTCTCTCTTCTGTCAGGGGAACAAAAAAAAGTCTCACGGAGCCAAGTCAGGACTGTAGGGGGGCTGGGTGACCACCGGGATGTTTCTTCGGGCTAGGAAATTGGTAACGGTGAATGCCTTGTGGCTGGGGGCATTGTCATGGTGGACCTTGACCGTGTCTTTGATGTCAGTCCTCACGCGCGCGACCCGGCGTACAATCTCTTGAGCACCTGCAGGTAAAAGGCTGAGTTGACAGTTTGTCCCTGCATTACAAACTCAAAATGGACGATTCCTCGAGTGTCCAAAAAAACAATGAGCATCGTTTTGATGCGAGACTTGCTCATTCGCGCTTTCTTGGGGCGGGGGGATGATTTTGTGTGCCACTCGCTGCTCTGCCTTTTCGATTCTGGGTCGTACTCGAACATCCAGGATTCGTCTCCGGTTACGACAGAGTTAAGAAAGTCCGCTCATTTTGAATCAAATCCAACAATTCTTGACAGCGCAAAACTCGAAGTTCTTTCTGCTCTTCCCTCAACACTTTCGGCACAAGCTTCGCGCAGACCTTGCGCATTTGCAGATCCTCGGTCACTATCCCATGTACCGCAAATGTGGACATGTTTAGGGTGTCAGCGATTTGCTGGATGCTCAATCGACGGTCGGAACGCAAAACTTCGCGCACACGATTCACGTTTTCGTCGGTTCTAGCCGTTGTTGGGTCTTCACAACGGAGTTCGCCGGCGATCTCCTCCCGGCCCTCCTTAAACACCTTGTGCCATCTGCCGGACTGTGACCTTGACATGCAGTCGTTCTTGAAGGCCTCTTGAAGCATCTGGAATGTTTCGGTTGCATTCTTTCCAAGTCTCACACAAAACTTGATTGCGTATCGCTTTTCAAGCGAACGATCTATCTCGTCTTGTTACATAATCGAAAAACACACTTGACAAGGAGGCGAGTCTTTCCACTCACACTGCACGGAGCAAACTGGCGACCGGATGCTTTGAAAGGGTAGACCCCTCCTCACATTTCCTGACTCATTTTACCCAGCTAAGATAGATAGTCGCGTTACAATAAAATCATGCGAATTACTTTCATAATGGACCCAGATGGAGTGTATATGGATTAATCATACAGATAGAATATATATTCAGTACATATTAAATCTCCTTTATTCCATTTTCCCCGCATATTCTACATCCTTACCAACACACGTCATAACTTCTTCATTTTATTATTATTATTATTAATTTTTACCCATATGAACTTATATATTAGTCCCCATCACACACGATCCAAATCAAGAGCCAAGATACTTAGCAACGAAGATTGTAAACTCCATATTTCTTCATATGCTAAATTCCCTTTAGCCTGGTTTTACTGAATATTTTGCCGATCTTATGATAAAGACCGAACCCTCATCAGCAATCGTCGTAGCTCAGCCTCCATATATGCATTTCATTCATTGTGCATACTTTTACATGGACAATACAAACAGTCATACTAA
>SEYY01010645.1:2500-12500 GCA_009176605.1 Armadillidium nasatum
CTCCACTTCGGCCTTCCCCTCCCCCTACCCTTCCCCTATCTACATCGGATCTACGTACCTTGCCAACCATTCTGTTCTCTTTCATTCTTCACATATGTCCAAACCATTTTAGCACATCCTCCTCCTCTCTATCAATTACACTCTTCCATTTACACATCACCCTTATTCTTTCATTTCTAATCCTGTCAATCCTTCTCAATTTATATATCGCTCTCAAATCTTTCATCTCAAAGACATTGAAACTTTTTCTCGACCGAACACTTATTATCTATGTTTCACTCCCATACAATACAGAAGGTGAACACATACATTCAAACATTCTTATCTTTATTTCTTTCGAAATTTTTCCTTTCTTCCATACTTTTCTTAGGCCCCCAAATACTTTCATTCCTTCTACCACTCTGTTCTTTATTCCTTTTTCCGTCCCACCCTTACCTTCCACCTAACATTACTAGATATTTGAATTCATTCACCTCCTCAAGTTTCCATTCTCACACTTCTACAAACCAATTCCCCCCTCCACATTTCCTCATCCCCACTTCCAATCCTCATAACTTTATTCTTCGCTGGATTAAATTTCAATCTCGTGTTTGCACATTTCCCTTCAAACTCTCTCACAAGTATTCTCATCTTTTCTCCAGATTCTGCCACCAACACATGCCGCATCATCTGCAAAAAGTAAAACATTCACTTCACATTCACCCTCCATATTTCTCAACGTAATACTCTTCCCTTCTTTCTCCATTTTTCTAAGTAAACCATTCATCAATAGATTAAATAACATGGAGATATTACAAACCCCTGTCTCAATCCCACTCCTATGCTAAACCAATCCGACAGTTCTCTCTTCACCCTCACTCTTGATCTACAATTCGCATATCTCGTATATATATATATATATATATATATATATATATATATATATATATATATATATATATATATATATATATATATATATATATATATATATATATATATATATATATATATATATATATATATATATATATATATATATATATATATATATATATATATATATATATATATATATATATATATATATATATATATATATATATATTAGTGATGGATCGGATGTCATATTTTCTAATTTGCGGATGCGGATGCGGATGCGGATGTCGAATTTTGGAGAAGTGCGGATGCGGATGCGGATGCGGATGTTGAATTTTTTAAAGTGCGGATGCGGATGCGGATGCGGATGTTGAATTTCCGAAATTGCGGATGCGGATGCGGATGCGGATGTTGATTTTCGTGCGGATGTTCCGCATCCGCGCATGCGGATGCGGATGCGGATGCCATCACTAATATATATTTATATATATTGTTTTTGTTAATTAAGAAGATTTCTGGTTTCTTGATAATAAGATATCGATTATTATAATGGCTTAAAATCAATTAGTAATCGATTATTTTTTAGTTATTTCTTTTAAGATATTTTTGATATTTCTGTTTATTAATAAGAGTATTTATGCAAATATGAATTAAAGATCTCAGACACCTCATATAAAGACTAATTATGTCTTCAAAGGATGTGTCTGAGATCACTTTCCTTCTTATTTTGATAACTGTCCCTGGATTTTGAAAATTTAATTTTAAATAGGTAGAACGAACCTATTGTAGAATTTTGATTTGAGTTTTTATTTTAATTAAGGAGTGACATTTATTGGTAGTAGAAAAATTAATTAGTGGTTTTTTGACTCTAACTTTTTTTTTCATTTATTTTGGAGGAGTCTAATGAGGACGCATTTGCGTCGAAAAGCCTAATTAATTTTTAATTTTAATTAATTTTTATTTTAATTTTAATTCTCTTTTGGAATTTTATTTAATTAATTAATGCATTATTGTTTTGATATATATATATATATATATATATATATATATATATATATATATATATATATATATATATATATATATATATATATATATATATATATATATATATATATATATATATATATATATAGTGCAAAACCTGAAATTTTTGAGGGGTTTAAAACCTTCGTGTATAATAATGATTAGTTTCTATCCTAAATCTATTGTATTGCAAGTGCGCGTTTGAGTTACGAAGTTGCATTACACATTTTATACTTTTTATTGTTAAAATTAAGGAGTGACATTTATTGGTAGTAGAAAAATATCGGCTTATTTGCTAAAGATTGGTTAATGATTGGTTAAAGATTGGTTAATAATTTTTAAAGTTTTTCCATAAAACTAGTAATTGAAAATGATTTATTTACTTCTTCGAAGATAGTCGTAAAAGACAAAATGTGTAAAATCGATAAGAAACTTCTTTAAAAAAAAGTTACAATGAGGTCATAGATGGCTTGATAAGTTAAGTAATTTCTAGTTAGGTTATGTTAGGTTAGGATAGAATAGGTTAGGTTAAGTCTAGTTAGGGTAGTTTAAGTCCGGTTAGGTCTGGTTAGCTTAAGTTACTTTTCATTATACTGGAAACTAATTAGATAAATTATAATTAATTAAGTCAAAATTTAAATCTTTTCACTTTTAAGATGACATTATCTTTTTGTAGTATCCTTGGCAAGTTTTATGTGGTAAGGAGATAGGCACCGGAAAAACAGTAACCTTTTTTTCTAAACAAGCTTCTAAGAGGTTAGGTGTCCTGAGTAGCCTTCAGCATTTCTTCACCACATTTGTTTGTTCTGGATAGTGGTGTTGTTCGCCCCTGTATGGAGTATGTCTCACACATATGGGGTGGTTACACTTTTACAACTATCCTTAAAAAGGTGGAGTCTAGGGTTTTTCGTCTTATCAACTCTCCCGCTCTCATTAATTCTCTTCAGTCTCTGCCCGTCGAACTGTTGCTTCACTCTCTCTACACTATCGAAATGACAACGGACATTGCTCTTCTGAACTCTCTCATCCCCTATCTCCTCTACTGAGAAGAGTTCGTGCGACACTTTTTTCTACACAGTCTCATGCTTTCTCTGTCCAACTCTTTGACTTCAGACCTAAAACCTATATGCTCAGTCTTAAATGTACTCTACTGCTAAAGTCTGGAACACACTACCTTCATTTATTTTCCATTTCCTCCAATGACTTTTACACTTTCAAACGACGTGTATCAGGTCATGTCTGCTTTTAATTTGACTAGGTTTCCGACTTTCCCCCTAGCTCTGGTGCAAAATTTAGTAGTCCTCTGGCCTTTGCCCACTAGATGTAATATATATATATATATATATATATATATATATATATATATATATATATATATATATATATATATATATATATATATATATATATATATATATATATATATATATATATATATATATATATATATATATATATATATATATATATATATATACATACATATATATATTGGTTTCGAGTCATGCTTAGAAAGTGGAATGACAGAGGTTTTAGCAATATAAAGCAAGAGTTTCCTTTTTATATATTGATGGATAAATGAGCACATTTCTTCTTTGGGTATTAGCAAAAAGAATGAAACATAAAGGAACATATTTTAAAAAAGTCTGAAAGATTTTCATCAGCTTCTTAATTTATTTATATTAATATTTTCTGCACGAAAATACAATTAAGCAAACTAAATTGGTGTTCGTAATTTTGAGAGTAAAGAGATTTTATTGATATCACCAGAAGAAAAACAAAACAAAAAATATTGGAAGAATTAGTCAGCTTTATCTCAATTGAAGAAATTGTTTTCTTGAAGCTTCTCGAGGTGTCTCTAAGTCCCTTAACGAAAGTAAAAAAAAGAAGAAAGAAAAAAAAGAAACGTTTTCAATTATAAATAAAAATAAGCTTCATCTTCCATCTTCATATGCTCAGTCTTAAATGTACTCTACTGCTAAAGTCTGGAACACACTACCTTCATTTATTTTCCATTTCCTCCAATGACTTTTACACTTTCAAACGACGTGTATCAGGTCATGTCTGCTTTTAATTTGACTAGGTTTCCGACTTTCCCCCTAGCTCTGGTGCAAAATTTAGTAGTCCTCTGGCCTTTGCCCACTAGATGTAATATATATATATATATATATATATATATATATATATATATATATATATATATATATATATATATATATATATATATATATATTTATTTATATACATACATATATATATTGGTTTCGAGTCATGCTTAGAAAGTGGAATGACAGAGGTTTTAGCAATATAAAGCAAGACATTCCATTTTATATATTGATGGATAAATGAGCACATTTCTTCTTTGGGTATTAGCAAAACGAATGAAACATAAAGGAACATATTTTAAAAAAGTCTGAAAGATTTTCATCAGCTTCTTAATTTATTTATATTAATATTTTCTGCACGAAAATACAATTAAGCAAACTAAATTGGTGTTCGTAATTTTGAGAGTAAAGAGATTTTATTTATATCACCAGAAGAAAAACAAAACAAAAAATATTGGAAGAATTAGTCAGCTTTATCTCAATTGAAGAAATTGTTTTCTTGAAGCTTCTCGAGGTGTCTCTAGAGTCCCTTAACGAAAGTAACAAAAAAGAAGAAAGAAAAAAAAGAAACGTTTTCAATTATAAATAAAAATAAGCTTCATCTTCCATTACAGTGTTAACAGTTATAAATAATAGGGAAACTTTGAATAGCTTCTTTTACAAGGAGTATTATTTAATTTCACTACCAATCATTATGAAACCTATTTGTAAATAGAATTATCTTATACAATTTAAATGCAATAGTATATTGTTCTATTATGTAAATTAGATTAATAAAGAAATAAAAAAAAATATATTTACATCTTATACTTAATTATATAAATTTTTAAATTACAGGTGCAAAAATAATTTTATTTTTCAGATTTTCAATTTTAAATTTTGAAAACATTTTGAAATGAATTTTTTTTTCATAATTTTGAGTTTAATTACATTCATAAATGTAAATGCAAAAAGTACATTAAAGAAATGCGAAAATGGGACACATAAAGAAGATGAAAAGTAAGTATGAATTAATCTTCAATTTACAAGTAATAAATGCTCTTTGAAATAATAACAAAGATTACGCTGCAAATTTCTAAATTTTTAATTATATTTTCCATATATATATATATATATATATAATATATATATATATATATATATATATATATATATATATATATATATATATATATATATATATATATATATATATATATATATATATATATATATATTTTAAAAAAGTCTGAAAGACTTTCAAAATGAGGTGAAGGGCGTGCCAGTGTCAGCCACAGCTGTCACTGAGAGTCAGGTGTCATTGCAAAAGAGTCTTTGCAACACTGTAAAGCACACTTGAGAGATGATGTCACCTGCGCTTACGCATGCGCACAAACACAACTTACCCTGTGATGTCAGGACACTAACCATCATGAGATTATGATGTCATCCGACCACCATATTGCATTTCTTGAGCACGAGGTTTTCATCTCCGTAAATTTTCTCTTAACCACGTGATTTCTGTTCGCCATTTTTAAAACGTGGTTTCTACATTTTTGGATTTAGGAACATAGGAACATAGGAAAATAGAGACAGTTAGAAGCCACAAGGGCCTATCGAGACTGTCCCAGTCCAAACAAATAATAACAATACTAATACATGCACGAAAGACTAGGTCTATCCCATCCCAGTTATCAGTTCATTCATGCATAGATAAAAGAAAAACTAAGCCCCATTACACATGCAATATTCAATGAACCATCACCCACTACAAAAACTGCCGTTAGGCTTAGTCATAGGTTGATCTGTTGATCCAAAAAGTCATATATACCCGCCAATTTGGCTTAGTCAGATTATTCTATATAATACCCAAACCATCCATATATCTATCTAGCCCCTTTTTAAATTTGACAAGAGAATCACAGTCAACAACCTCCCGTGGCAAGTCATTCCAAAAATTAACAACTCTATTACTGAAACAGTATTTTCTTAGATCGAGATGGCATGGCTTCTTTTTAATTTTCTTGTTATGTCCTCTAGTTACTCTTCCATGGTCCACTATGAAGTATTTTTCAATCTCTGTATTACTGTCAGATGCAAATATTTTGTAAACTTGTATCATATCCCCTCTGAGAAATCTCCTTTCAACTGAGAACATTCCTAACTCCTTCAACCTCTCTTCTAAGCTCTTATTTTCAAAGCCAGAAATCATCCTTGTTGCTCGACGTTGTACTCTCTCCAGCATATCTATGTCTTTTCTTAAATGAGGAACCCAAACTTGTGCACAATACTCTAATGCTGGCCTGACATAGCTATTATATAGTTTGCTTATAACCTCTTTGCTCTTGTAAACTACATTGCGGTTAATTATACCTAACATCTTATTTGCTTTATTCCTTGCTTCCAAACATTGATCACCCACCTTCAGATTACTGCTAATTATCACACCTAAATCCTTTTCTTGGTCCACAGTCTCAAGCCACTCCCCATTCATTTCATAATTAAATCCTTCATTTGAGTAACCTACATGAAGAACTTTACATTTTTTACTATTAAAGTTCATTTGCCACCTCTCTGCCCAACCAAGTCATTTATGTCAGTCATTTTGAATTTTCCGAACACGTGGTTTTCATCCGCCATTTTGAATATGATTTTGAATTTTCCCGACATTTTTTCTTGACCGCAGAGCTATCTAGTAAATGATAATCAAATTTCCTCCAATATTCAAGGAGAAAGGATACGAACTTAAAACTATTGTGAGACCATTCTGTATTTGTGGTTATTACGTAATATTTTACCTAACATATATTCATTTATCGTATTAATATGACGTTATCACACTTTTTTATGCGACTTTATTTATTATATAATCACGCTTACATTTTTGATTACATCGAACAAATTATTACATAAAGAATTTGTATAATCACTTAATGTCATTATGCTTACATCATCGATAACATTGAATGAATTATTACATAAAAATTTCGTAATCACTGATATTATATAAGTGATATAAATAACTATTGTCATGAAATACATTTCTTTATCATATTTTCATTATTTTTATTAACATTGTCACATAGTAATGATAATATTCAGTGATATGATATAATAATTTGAAGAAATTTGTATAACTACTAATATATTTCTTTATTCTATTTCTATTACTTTTTTTTATGATTGTTACATAATAATTATATAATCACAGTTGTTGCGTAATAACTTTTAATAATAATGATTATTTATTCTTAGTTATTACGTCTTCGAAAACTTCATTACATAATTTTTTTAAATCACACTTACATCATCGAATATTTTCGATTGTTTAATTATATAATAATTACTAAATCACTGTTATTATGAGATATTTTTCATAACAATTAGATAGCCACTATTATCAAATACAATCTTTAACACCTTCTTCACCCATAAACACATACACACATACATAAGTACATGCAAACCCTCATAATTACATCGATGACATCACAATACTAACCATATTCATGAAATTGTCATGGCAACCAACTCCAGCCATTATCCTAATCGCAAGATATAAAATTTTTTTCTACTTCGCACATTCGCTCATTGCAATACAGAACCCAATATTATTCTTTCTATTATTTCGTATGAATTATTAATTTACCTCCTTTATTCATACCTACGTTTTCGAATATATATGAATCATTACTTTATCGATTTTTTATTTTTTATTTTTATTTATTTTTATTTTTATTTTTTTCTAATTTTTATTTTTTCCTTTATTTTTTTAAATTTTTTTCTAATTTTTTCTTCCTTAAGTTTGTTTTTTTTATTTTTAATTTTTATTTTTATATTTTAATTTTATTATTATTTTCTAAATGCATGAGGGTTGGTTTGCACACATAAACACTTACACACACATATCCATACCCTCATATACATTCAAAAACCCATGTGCCACGTAGACAATACATGAAATATCAAGAATTCGTAAACCAAAATAAATACATTTTCATACATCCCATATCGAGTAACAACAAAATCATACAGAAATAAATTTTTAATATTAAATATATTATAATCTTATTAAAAATACGAAATGCAAGTATTGTGATGTCATACATTTTCCTTATTACTATGTATCAGAGCTAATATAATCATATGATTTTTATGTTCGTGACGTCATGACCTTAAATTCTTTTGACGTTTTACCTTTTCTTTGATGGCTTAGCTTCCAAGTTCTGACATGCATTACAATTCGTGGAAGTATTTATTCCCTAAACTAAGTGACGTCATTTGGGTTATTATTTTACTTTTATTTAGCACGTTTTCATATTTGATAAAAGTTAGTACAATAGAAACGTGATTTCCGCCATCTTCGATCTCTACGTAGTTTTCATCTCTGTAGATTTTCTCTTGACCACGTGGTTTCCTCACACCAATTTAATATTCCTGTTTATGACTCAATAAATTTATATACTATTATTCACTACAAACAAATGGGGCATTATCACTTGACTGATCAGTACGTAGACCAACAATTCCCGATATTTCATGTTTATGACTCATTCCAGGTGACGTGCCACATAATCATGTACTTACAGTATTAATTCATTTCCTATCTACAGCGTCATTCTTTACCAATTCTTTTTGAATTTATAAATAAAAATTCTTATTACATATTAAACTATTACTATAATATGATTTTATATATGCGAAGGCATTAGTATTTAAATGTTACATCATATAAATTCCATCTCATGACTTTATTTCTTTAATAGCAAAATGATATCATACACATACTCTTGGATATTCATCCCGTTTTCTTCAAGCTGTAACTTATTTAAAAAATATTTCACATCATCAATTTCTATTTATCTTTCAAGCTATATCATTTTAAAACTTATTGCACATTACAGTTTCTATATTTCTTCCAAGTTATAACTTTAAAATTTATTTTTAAATTACTTTAGAAATTCACGACGGTGTATTTATGAAGTCTTAATGGCTTATATAATCAGCAAAATTATATAGAAATGAATGTTAAAAAGAGTTTAGGATGATGTCATACGTTTAGTAAATGTTTGTTACATAAAATATTACACAACGTTATTACGTAATAACTGTGTTTACATTTTTATTATGTAGCAATGATAATAGAAATAAGATAAAGAAATGTATTTGAAGACAGTAGTTGTACAAATGTATATAAATTATTATTTTTTTTATTTAACAATGGTAAAAAATAATAGAAATATAATTAAGAAATGTACTTAGGAATAGTAGTTATATCAATTAATATAAATTATTGTATAATTTCTGTGATTGTGTAATATAATTCGTTATAAGAGTAATCATTATGTAATAAGAGTGATTATATAATTATCATGTAATTATTCCCCGAATAACATCGATTACATAATTGTTACTATTTAAACATTCGACATAATGCGTGATTATGTAACAGTGATTATAAAATTGATATGTAAAGTTATCACGTAAACATTCGAAATAATTGACGACGTAAGTGCAATTATATATTCAATGAATTAATAAGAGTTTCGGATGGAAAACGTTGCACATGAATGGAATAATTCGCTTGTTCTAATGTATGATATAGTTGGTGTAGTGGGAAGATTGATGGAATTCAAATTAGAAGGATGAGATTTCGAGTCCTGGTCTCACAATAGTTTTATGTTAGTATCCGTTCTTTGAATATTGGAGGAAGTTGGATTTTCAATCCATAGATGGCGCTGCGGTCAAGAAAAATTAGCGGGAGAATTCAAAGTTCAAGATGGCGTAAGCCACGTGGTCAAGAAAACATGGCAGAATAATTCAAAATCAAATTCAAGATTTCGGAAACCATTTGAGAAAATCTACGGAGATGAAAACCACGTGTTTAGAAAATCTAATATGACAAACAGAAACCCAAGATTGAAAATGCAAAATCCAAGATTGCGTACATATCTAAAAGGCGAACCGAAATCACGTGAAAAAAAGTCTACGGAAATGAAAACCACATGATCAATGAAAAAATGGCAGACAGA
>SEYY01010645.1:17500-20295 GCA_009176605.1 Armadillidium nasatum
TTTGAAATGGTCTGTAAAGAGAAAAATCTTTAAAAAATAATCGAGGAATAACCCTAAAAAATTTTATTGTCATCAAATAAATTAAATTAAATTAGCTTTAAATAGCATGATTTTTTATAGGCTTAAGTTGTACGGTACGTGGTATGAGTAGGGAGAACCATCATTTGCGTCTTTATATTTGTTTTCATTATATTCAAATATAAATGTAGGGAACTTATTAACTTTGCCACTGCCATTGTGCGACTTTAGAACATATTTTAATGGTAATTTTTCGAATTTTTTCAGTTCATTTTGAACATTTGATTTAAGTTAAATGAAAATCGAGGGTGTTGTATAACTAATAAGATCTTAAGTATGTGACACTAATTTTCAATTAAAGATAAATATTTTACCTTTAAAAGTTTTATATAAATTATAATGATAGAGAGAAAAGCCTTTCAAGGTTATATCTCCATCTAGCTCATTTCGAACATGTGAAAGTTTATTTTATAAAAGACTCAGTTTTGCATTATTTTTCGTACCTCACTCATGATCGTTTGTTTTTTGGTTTGTGGTTCTGAAAAACAGCAGCCATGAGAAATTGCTCAGAAAAAAAAAAAAAATCATATACTGTAATTAGGGTCGTTTCCAAAGCTACATCTCAAAAATTCATTCGTTGTTATGTTATTAATATTAATATGCTACTGCAATTTTTTTTTTTTTTTTAAATAATAATAAAAATAATTTGTCGGCAAAAGTTTTATCTTTCTGTAGCCCGTTCTCCTATTTCAGGATTGGCGCACTTTATTATAAGTTTTGAATTAATATCTAATTTATCAAAACTTGTGGTTTCTTACCTTTAGGAATTGCAATTACAATGGATCTCAGAAAGTAAACATTATTTTTTTTTTATTAAAGCACATAGTATAGTTTCGAATTTATATATAGCTCAATTTAGATTGTCTAGTAGGTCTAAATGATACAAGTTTGATACATAGCAATAAAATAACAATGATATGTATAAATATAGGTTATATTGATAATTTTATATCTTACATTTTTTCAAACTTTACCTTATGGTCTTACCTAAGTAAACATGTTGAATCACTATTGTGAATCAGAAAAAAAAATTTAAAAAATTTTTGTACTTTTTATAAACATACAAAATCTGAAATTTTTTTCCTGAGAAAATACATATAATCATTAATTTAAGTGGATGTTGGCTATTCTACTCCTTCCTTATAATTAAATAAACCATTTAAATTTATATCTAATTTTCTTAACCTAAAATTTCAGTGCTTTTCACCTCTATACAAATTTTAGGCAACCCCAGCCAGAGCCCCAGTCAGTCCCTGTATATATATATATATATATATATATATATATATATATATATATATATATATATATATATATATATATATATATATATATATATATATATATATATATATATATATATGGTAATTATTAAAAATGAGACTCCCAATTTTTTTTCTACTTACCCTAACTATTATTATTATATATATATATATATATATATATATATATATATATATATATATATATATATATATATATATATATATATATATATATATATATATATATATATATATATATATTATATATATATATATATATATATATATATATATATATATATATATATATATATATATATATATATATATATATATATATATATATATATATATATTATATATATATATATATATATATATATATATATATATATATATATATATATATATATATATATATATATATATATATATATATATATATATATATATACTATATATATATATATATATATATATATATATATATATATATATATATATATATATATATATATATATATATATATAGGCTTTATTCAAGATCAGTATCCTCAAATGTCGATATTTGTAAATATCGATATTTGATTTGATATATCGGGATCGCCCCTATCTCTTCGGTCTGCCTACCTGTCAATAATATATGTGTTATATGGCTGTAGTCATGATCTTACGGCAACAATTCAGCAAAAGGTTAGGCCTGTATACCACGGCAAAGCCGGTCGTCAGGTTAAATAGGTCGAAATGGGTTCATTAGAAAACTAAATAATAATAATAATAATAATATAAAATAAATAATAAAAAAAAAAAAAAAAAAAAAAAAAAAAAAAAAAAATAAAAAAAATAATTAATATATATATATATATATATATATATATATATATATATATATATATATATATATATATATATATATATATATATATATATATATATATATATATATATACTTGAATTCAATTTAGCAACACTGTAAAAAAAAAAAAAAAAAAAAAATACGTAAAAAAAAAAAAAAAAAAAAAAAAAAAAAAAAAAAAAAAAAAAAAATAAAAAAAAAAAAAAATACATTTTAATAATTTTTTTATTTTTTATTTAAGTTTTTCTTTTTTTCTTTACAAAATCCTTTTTGTTCGCTGATAAACCAAAAAAAAATCATATTACGATCATTTCCTCTATGTAGTTAGACTGAATAAAAAAATAAAAAATTTGTGAGTTCATTCTTAAAAATTACCAATATTTATTAAAATTATAAAGACAAAATACTAAAATGCCTGAAAAAATATATTTAAGAGTGGAATAGTAAATATCACCACCACTCATGTGTTGGAGGGTACAGGGGGCTCTGACCCCTGTAAGAAAATAATTGTGTGCCATGCATTTACATTTTCACTGGTGAATTACAATAATATTTAAGGTAAATTAAAAATTTCTTGATATATGTTTGTTATTATT
>SEYY01010646.1:0-20819 GCA_009176605.1 Armadillidium nasatum
AAATTCAGGTAATTCCTGATGGAGAGGCTGGTTAACCTTTAAATGAAAATATTATTTTAGTTTTAAGTAGTTTGTATTATTTAATTTTAAGGTATTTGTAGACTTATTTTAGCATTGTAAAGATTAGATTTAGATTTAACTTTGTAGGTTTTGCATGGTAGAAAATATGCTAATACTAGATTGATTTGACTTATTGATTTAAAGATTTGTTGCTTGCTTAATTTAAATTTAAATTTAAATTGAAATTTAAATTTTTGTTATTGGGAGAATATTGAGAATCCTTAAGTGTCAAAATCTCCCTAAAAAAAATCTATTATAAAATGGCAACACTTCATGTTTATGAAGGCAACACACGCTAAAAAAAGCGAGGTCTCTTACTTACTTACTGACTGACCTTAGGCTTGAAGTTCGTTGGAAAAAAAAAAATGTAATTGTGTTGTAACAATAATATCGTCCAAATTGACTTAAAAAATCGTCTAGAACGTAATGTATTAACTAATTAAACTACCATAGCCAAATTGTAGTTATATACTCCTTTTAACCCTTATTGGTAGAGTTTTTTATAGAGCTTTGTGAAAGAAGTTAGGGCCTAACTTGACATACTCAGCCCTTATAACTATTATTTACTTCTTGAATTAATTTGACAATTGATTGCTTGGGTTGGGTTAGTTTATTTAACTTGAATTGAATGTATGACTGGACTTTACTATTAACTGGGCCTTAGTTTTTAAGCAGAGTTTGAGAGTTTCTTGTTTGGGTTGGAGTTATGTATGTTCTACTAGGCTAAAATTTAATTAACTACTTTAAAATTTACTTATGCGCTTATACAAAAGAGCCACACATCCAAGTTAATTAAATTTGGAAACCCAAGTAAATCCTCGTTTTTTAACAATTTGCAGAATACTTTAAATGGTGAGTTCTTTATTAATTTCTTTTTTATTAATTTGTAGGCTAAATTTTAATTAGAATTAGGTTTATTCTTAGCTAAAAGCAGTTACAACCTGCATAAGCGTTTTCAAGGGTTTCACGCCACAGAGAATCCCATATATATATATATATATATATATATATATATATTATATATATATATATATATATTATAATATATATATATATATATATATATTATATTATATATATAATATGGATTAATTTATAAATTTACATATTTTTTAAACTATTTTTTTTTTTTTTTTTTTTTTTTTTTAAATTTTTTTTTTTTATTCATGTTATTTTCTTTATTTCGGGGCATGGTAGAATTTCTATATAAATTTGATTTTTTTTTTTACGTGAAGTAAGTGAAAACTTGTCGAATTGAGAAAATCACTCGAAATTATTTCTAGTGATAAAATGTGACGAATACTATTTGTTCAAATGCTTAAATTTATTTCGAAATCCAGCTCCATAAATTTTAAAATACCTAGTCTGATCTTTTTTGAAAATGTCCACTTCCATCCAGCTCGGTTTTGAATTTGATTTTACCTCTATTGTCCGTCTCTGTATCCGAATCCCTTTTATCGTAAAATATTTTGTTTTCCCTCAGACTCCATCGAAAAGAAGTATTTGGTACTGAATCATCAGATTAATATATATTCAAATTGCCTTTGGGCTTTTCCCTATAACCTGACGAAACTGATCTATCTACCATGGCTCAAGTGGTAGAGTGATTGACTCACGTGTTTGAGAACGCCGGTTCCATCCCACTTAGGGATTCTAGGTATATACTGCCTAGAAAAGTTCCTCTCCTCGAATAGGGCAATGCCCGTGAGATGAGAACTTTAAAAAAAGAAAAACCTATTCTGAATGTCTGAAACTCTCTCCTCCCTCAAAAACTAAACGTATACTTTAGTTACAAAGAATTTTTTATATATAAAAAATTCGCACTTTATGGGCATTGCTCTATTCAAGGATGGGAACTTTCTAGGTAGTTCCTACCTAGGATTTATATGAGAGAACGTACCCTTGCCCTCAAGCACATGAATCTAACAATACCGTAATGCCACGGTAGTGGCTCAGGCCCGGTGCAGATGTCTTGGACTTCATTGAGATATTTTGAGTTATAAAGAAATTTAAAAATAGTAAAATGAATTTAAATGTTTTTTTTTTTTTTTTTTTTTTACTTAGTTATTATAGTCAATTTTTATTTCGGTCAAATTTTCTGAAACAGAACCTAATATTTATAATTTCGAAATCAGTAAAAATAATTAAGGTACATTTTTTTCGCTATAAACAAAAAAAAAAAATAATAATAAAAATTAACAAACTTTTGGTGCGTTCCACGAAATTTTGTATTTACGTCTGGCTGCAGAGAGATTTTTAGAAAATCCAGCGAATTTCTTGATTTACTTGGAACGTTCAAGTGTAAACAAGTATTAGCTGTAGAATTGGCAAAAAATAAATAATAAATAAATTAAAATTATATATATATATATATATTATATATATATATATATATATATATATATATATATATATATATTATATATATATATATATATATATATATATATATATATATATATATTATTGAGAAAATACTTGCATTTTGCTTTTAAAGATAAAATTATTTTTGGTTTTATATTTGCCTTTTAGTGAAAATCTAACTGGTCTATCTTTGAAGTATCTAAATTTCCCCAAAAACTAGATTGCCTGAGGAATGGCAACAATAAGGGGTTAGGCGTTTTTTTTTGAACACGCGAGAGGCGACTGCTTACTAGCCTATATACCTTAGAACTCGTTGCTTATAAAATTGAAAATGTAAGAGTTTTTTAATAATTATATCAACCTCATCGACAAGATCTTCCAGAGAATGTAACGTATTTAATTATTAAGTGACCTTTCTTAGAATTATAATTGTTTATTTGAATGTTAGGGCTGAATTTGGGCTCAGATTGCTATATTGGGAACTAAAGACATTGACGACCTACTCTTGTTTTGATTTGCATAGTTTGATCTTAATTTTAGCTAAGAGTAGGCTTGTTAGGCTTTTTATGGGGTTTAAAAATTGACTATAATACATGATTAACATTTTAAAGTTCTAAATGATAATAGAGTCAAGGTTTATTTGCCCTGATGTTTATATGGTAATTGTTCAGTTGAGAGAGGTACTGTTTATCTATTAAATACTTAATAACTTAAAGTCTTTAACGTTTAAAGGCACCTCGTCCTAAACAACTTAATGGAAAAACTAAACGTTATAAATAAATAACAAACTATGAGATGACATTTATATTTTATTATTATTATTATTTACCTTTTATTTCATTTATTGTTATTATTATTATTTCTTTTCTAGCGTACTTAATTCGACTTATCATAACCTGAACTACCGAAATTGCCGTGTGATACAGGCCTAACTGATAGATGGAACGTTGCCGTGTGATACAGGCCTAACTGATAGATGGAACGTTGCTGTATGGCATATTTAGGCCTACTATTTTACCATATATATATTATATATATATATATATATATTATATATATATATATATATATATATAGTGTAATACGACAGTAAGCCTGTATGCCACGGCAACGTTCCATCTATCAGTTAGGCCTGTATCACACGGCAACGTTCCATCTATCAGTTAGGCCTGTATCACACGGCAATCTTCGGTCGTTCAGGTTATGATAAGTCGAATTAAGTACGCTAGAAAAGTAAATAATAATAATAATAAGAATATTATAAAAATACTACTACTACTACTACTAATAATAATAATAATATATAATAATAATTATAAAAATAACTACTACTACTACTAATAATAATAATAATAATAATAATACTACTAATAATAATAATAAAAAATAATGATAATAAAGAAAATAATAATAATAATAATAGGCATAAATGAAATGAAAGCTAAATAATAATAATACACATTTCAATAAATTTACATTGATATATCGATGTTTTGAAATATCAATATTTCCAAGTATCGAAGACTGTATTGCAGTACATTGCAGAAAAAAATAACGGAAGTCGAAGGACAAATATGGCAAACTGTTTTTCAATTGATTTTGCTATTTTTGTACAAACGAAGGCCAGTCGAAGAACAGTTGCTTCACCATTCGTAGTAAAAATATCAGTTTTTTCTTTTTTTTAAATAGTTTCTCTTTTTATAATTTATTTATATTACTCGACCGAGAAAGAAAAGTATGTGTAGAATGCATGTAAACATATTTTGAGTTCATATTTTCAATATAGTGAAAATAGGAGAGGTTCGTGCTATATCAAATTATTACCCAAATTTGGATTGAAGCTCATTTTATTTTAATACTCGGTGAGTGACTTTATATTCTTATTGTTTATAATTACTTTTTTCTTTAGGCTAATATATCTTAATATTTGGTTTATTTTACTTTAATATTTAGGACAGACAGTCACATTACTGTCTATTATTTGTCTTCAGGGTTTCTTTAAAAAGTAAACCCAATAATATATAAAATGAATTAAAATAAATTGAACTTCTTCTGGTAGAGTGATTGGCTTTGAAATTTCTAAAATTAATCCTTTAATAAATTTGAGGTAATAATTTAGGGGAAGAAGATAGATGATAGTTTTAGGAGTAATGTAAAGATAAGTTATCTCTAGCGAATATTTCAAATGAACGCGAAATTGAAATCTGAATCTCTGGATCGTTATATAGTGAAAAATATTTCACTTTGAAAGCATCGAACTTACGTTGTGGCCTACTAATTGAAAACTTGAGGCTCTATCATTTTGCAGGTTGTAGTTGTTGTGAAGCTACGTAATCATCTTTAATTCTCTTTGAAAGTACCGATCTTAAGGTGTGGCCTACCAAATAAAAAGTTGAGGCTCTGTCATTTTGCAGGTTGTAGTTGTTGTTGTCAAGCTACGTAATTACCAGACACTAAATCGGCAAATTCGATATTAAACCTGCGATATGAAATCCAATGACCAAAACTGAAAGTTGATTAAATTAAAAGAAAAATCGAAAAGTATTTAATTTTTATGATACCTGTTTTAGAGATGGAAAGTCTTTAAATACTGTGTATTTTAATACGTCCTTAAAATACTTTTTCCTTTATGTCGGATACGAACTATCGGTTTGCTCCTTTAAAACGATTTAAAACTGAATAATGCTAGTCATTACGTTTTTGTTCTGAAAGAAAAAAGGATTAGTTTAAATAAAATAGTAATCTTGGACTTACCATATACGGTTTTCCAAAGAAATTGTTCTCTTTGATAGGTTCTGAATTATATATCAACAATTAGAACTTATTAGAGGTATATTTGAGTAGAAGAGTAGATTGAAAGGGTACTGTTAGAAAGAAGTGAAGACAAATATTACCTCATAGACTCATACCTGATTTCAGAACTTTGAAGTCTATAACTAACAAACAAATAAAACTTACATTTTGTTAATGCGTCTAAACGCGTTGACAAATACTTGAAAAAGTGAATTTGAGAACCAACAGTTTGTTGGTTGGTTTTTTGTATCGATATATCAATCTGTCATCTAAATAAACTGCCGGTTAAAGAATAGTACTTTTTTCAAATAAATGGTCGAGATCAGACGTTTTATAAAATATACATGTTTTTGCCTGCTCTTACAAGTCTTCAAATTTCAAAAGATAAAGCTATGAGGTTATATATTTTTCTTATTTACCTCTTTCTTACCATCATTTCTACCTCTTTCTTACTATCATTTCTATTGACTTCTACTCAAATATATACCTCCATATTGTTCTAAATATACTAAAGTTATATATGAATGAACTTCTAGAGGCAACATTTTATAAAAACTTTATATTTCGCTATTTTATCTAGTGTATATACTTTATATATTTTTTAAGTTCTCTTTGATAGGGGTTTGTAGAGTTGGTTTGTTTATTGTATCGATGTAGCACACTTTTTCAACTAAACAAACTGCCGATTAAATAAGAAACACTTTTTTTTCAAATAATTGTCGAGTCTAGACGTTATTAAAAATGTAAGAGTTTTTGCTTATTCATTACAAGTCCTTAGAATTCGAAGGTATAAGATTATATTTTTTTTCTTTTCACCTCTTTCTTACTATTATTTCTATTGCCTTCTACTCAACTATAAAACTGCGGAACGTTCTTAATAATATCAAATTCGTATATGAAGGAACTTTTAGAGTCATTGTTTCTTTAGAAACGGTTCATAGTAAGTCTCCTCTTATTATTTAATTGTAACACTAATTGCGGCCCTTCTCTTTCATGTCTTTTAATAAAAACTAAACTCAAAGTTTTTATATCTTTCTAAATAAATGTTAATGAATTTAAATTCAAATTTTTCATCTCTGGTTAAATTTTAAAACTTACTATTGAACGGTTTTCTTCCAAGTTCCTGGTTTCTCTTGTCTTTTATTGTTGCAGTTATTGCATAGACTTTTACTTAAAAAGTCTATGAGTTATTGCAATTTATAGTTTCGGTCAATTTCGGGTATATCCTATGAGTATGGGTATATCCTACTCATAACATAGGCCGCTGCATAGGCCTTATTGTAATTATTAGCTTAGTGTTCGTTTTAAAATTATAGTATTTGGTTTTTAATAGATTCAGTAGGCCTATGTAAGCCAGATAAGTCTTATGATATTTGTATTTAAAAGCCTAACCCTACCGCATGTGTTTTATTATTGTTAGGCTACAGGCTGAATTGTTTTCTTAGGTATGATTGTGAGTTGGCTATTTCAGCAACCTGGTCTCGTACGAAAAACCCCACTACTGTGAACACTACAATTACCCATTGTTCTTACATATTGTGTACTTTAAATATATGTAGTCATTGAAGAGCACAATAATAATATTCATAATTGAATTTTATATATATTTTGATTTCTATATTGAATTTGGTAATTCCAGTTAAATACATGGCAGAAAATTATGTATCTATAGGGGTTCTTCTCCCAATACCCTTGACCCTGTGAGTAGTTAGTAATTTACTTTTTCACTGAATTTTTGTTTTCACTTCACATCAATATTTAATGAGCATTGGGTCTTTATATCAGTATAGACCTATATTGTCATATAAATAGTATATACTATTTTGTACTGTTGATATGTCAAATTAGCGGTTAATCAAAATTTAAAAAGGATGCTTTCTATGTATATTATTTACCATATTTATTTTATAATTAATTTTTTTATTTTTTCATATAGTTCAAAAGCAGTCTTTGATACTTAATTAGACTTTTTTAATATATTTTGTCTATATTTTCAAAAGGAATAAAAAAAAAAATTTGCTCCTTCGATGTTTATAGTTGCCAAGATGGCTGAAGACAACTTTTGCATAATATACCAAAATCCTTAAATTTTTTCAGTAAAAAGATTTGCTATCTATAGAGCCTGTAATTATGAATAATGATAGACTACATATTGTTTAATTGAGATTTGAGACCAATATATTGATTTCTGTATTAAATTTGATAATTAAATTTAAATGTATAACAGATAAATATTTGTCTATGTAGGGGTTCTGCTCTCTATCACTGACCTCAATTCCTCATTTAAATCTTATAAAGAAACTTTCTAGAAAGTTCTCTTCCTCAAATAATGAGGTGTGAACTTTGTCTAAAATTTAAACAAAAAATGCATTTTTTATTTTATGAATTGATAATCTTTGGTCAATTTATGATTTTCCTTATCAAATGAAAATTTTATTTTAAAAGTGGTAATTGTAGGAGGCTCTAAACCTCTATTTAAACCATATGGGATGAATTAGAGAACATACAGTTGTCCTTGAGGACTGTACCATGACATACCAAGTACCCATGTATAGTAATGAATTTAAGATATTTAACAAAGGCAGGATTAAATTTAAAATTCTGCTAGTATAATCTCCACAACTTGCCATATGGTAGAAATGTTAGCACAATTAATTTGATATTTTTGTATTGCTGAAAGATATTTTAATATATAAATTTTTTAAAATTTAAAATTATCCATATAAAATTTTAAGCAATTTTTTTTTTTTACCAAACATTAAAATTGTACATAAATTGTTTTAAAAAACTTTAATATTTTTTTAAAAAGAAATCGATTTATACCTGAAATTATTTTTGAATGTTTAAGCATTCTAATGATTTTTTATTTTTTTTTGTGAAGGATTGGGATTTTTAAAGGTCCTAAATATTAAAAGAATGACTTTTAATTTTACTGTTTATGATGCTTTAGAAATGTTCCTCCAAAATATTATTTTTATTTAAAATAGTCAAATGATTTTGTTGAGTCATAGGTAGATCAAAAGCCCAAAGTAAAATGAGATCAGTCTTACATAAGGAAATATTAATGATTAAAAATGAGTTGTCTCAAGCTCAAAGATTTTGTTTCTGAAATCAGGATTTAAAAATTTAAAAAAAAAAAATTTAAGAGACCATGTAATTAATGTAATAGTTATCATGTTTGTTTTTTGCTCAATAATTTCATATAATTACCAATACGCTAAGTACGAATCCATAAAGTTGAATGACTGAAAGGCTTTAAAAAGTAGCTAGCTCTTATAATTCTTTAAAAATCAATGTCTAATATAAAATCAGTTAAATTTCCCTGTAAATTTGAATTTCTTTTATTCATAATACATTGACATCAAGAATTTTTACAACTGTAATCACTAAAACCCTAATTAGCATTGTGAAAATAGAGCCTTAAATGATAGGCCTCGATAATTAGTTCTCATAGTTCCCTGAATATCATTATTTAAAAAATACAAAATACAAGAACTTTAAATATTGAAATATTCAACCCCTATTATTAAAAATATTGGACTTCAGCAGATAATAAAAAAAATGATTTAAAGACATGTCTTAAAAAACAACAATTTCCTGAGTATTATTTAAGAAATTCAAAATTGTGGAATTTACCTATAAATGGTGAATGCCTTTAGTGTTAATCAAAATCTATATACAATTCTCAAAAAACTGATGTAAGGCTATCATAATATAGCATAACTGACAGACATCAGTATTTTACTTTCAAAATCTCTTTAATATAATTATTATTGAAATACAAATGGAATGAATTATCCTCTCCATTTCAAAAACTTATTTTCATAGTTTGAAATTTTTAATAAATTTAAATTCTAAATTTGATTCTAATTAAGTTTTAATTTCAAGATCAGAATTTGCTCCAAAATTATGATCTAATTTCACACTTTCGGATAAACCAATGCTAAGAATGAGTCAAATACCGAAGTAGTCCAAGAATCAGAATGAATACACCCTTATAACTGATTCCAATTGTAGAAATGATTCAGAAATCCAAAATCCTATTCATTATAAGTTTGAAAGAAAAAATACATTTAATTCTATTAAAAATTAAAAATATGAGAAGAGTACCTTTACAGAACAATATTGAGCTAATACTACTTATTTTAAGTGTTTTAGTCAGTAAACTATTGATCCCTTCTTTAATGGAGCTTTGTGAAAAGGCCAGACATTTGACCTTATCCTTAACCTGTTACATCACTACTTTTTTTTTATTTCCTGAATTTTTTTCTCATTTTTATATGCAGTAAAATTATATTGACATTTAGGAATGGATAAATGCCTATAATAATGGCATTCAACATATTAATGAAAAAATAATGTTAAATATGAAATATCAGAATATTTCAAAATGACACTAAAATTATTTCTTCACAGATTGCTAATTATTTAAAGGTATTTCTATTAAAATAAAAGTAAAAATGGATATCAAATCTGAAATTGAAATAGTGAAAGAAGAATTAGTTCCAGAATATGATTTTTCTCAAAATTTTCAGGTAAATATATATATATATATATATATATATATATATATATATATATATATATATATATATATATATATATATATATATATATATATATATATATATATATATATATATATATATATATATATATGAAATACTGCGAGTTCTTAGTATATTACCTATCCTATTTAGAAAATTATGTATTATGAATTATTCCCATATAAATATTTATTTACTATTCAAATTATTTAAATTGTCTGTGAAGCCCTTCATCTTAATAAATTTCTCAATTTGAGTGTGGTCATGTGTTGATACACTCCATTCGAAAGTGTGTAAGTGAATATAAGTAGGGAAAGAAATAAGGACTAAGAGATTTCTTGAATTTGAAAGAATGTGCGTGGTAGTGAAAGTTGGGGTCAGACAGCACATGAGACTTTGTAGAAGACAAATCACAAATTCTTCTCAGTGGAAAAGGTTTGCAACTGTGAGTAGAAAAGAGCAGTTATTGTGATTGTGTGCAAGTGATGTAAGAGAACTTTTAATGATTAGAGAGATTATAGATAATCACTAAGGATGAGAGTCTTGATAGAAAGCTATGCTGCTATAGACTTCACCATTGCAAGAAGTTTTGTACTCCATGTAAGAATGATTGAAACCTCTGATGAGTTGAAAAAGTTTTGAATATACCTGAGGTAATTTTGGAAGAGAGATAATATAATCCTTTCTAGAAAGGGAAATCCCAAACATATTGAAGTTGTTTGAAATTTTAATTTGTTTTTCCAAATACATTATAGTTGTGTTAGAAATTATCAAATAAAGATGAAGTAAATGAGGTTTTGGGCATTGAAAATAACCATTTTTTCTCTTTACAAATCTGTGAACATTTCTTCCATGGGGTTCCTATAATTGTTTGGGTTTTTTTTTTTTTTTTGGTTGTGCAAAATGATTTTCTGAATGAAAGGATTAATTATAGGTGAAATCACCAACATACGAGTGCATAGGTCATACAAGGTTTTTAATGAAAGTAGAAAACACCAACATAAAAATAAAGAACATTTTGTGGTTTAATCACAAGGTAAAATATAACATTTTATGTTACCAAATAGAATCAAAGTTAGCTAAATGTTATATTTTATATTTTGTTAGTAAATCCTAATCATAAAATGAATTTAAATATAAAGGATTGCATGACTTAAAGATAAATACATACTCAAACATAAAAATTACAAATTATTGTGTATTAAAATTATTTGGTAGGTTTGACCTTACTTCTTATAGAGTAAAAGGATTAACTATGACCACCTACAGTTACAGCTAAAATATGATAAAAAGAAAAAGCAAGATAAATGTAGAATGGACCTTAAAAGCTGATTAAAACTTTCACATTAAGAACAATAGAAAGTTTTTTTTAATATAACTTATGGGCTATAACCAACTATATTTCTGAATACTCATTTAAACTTTAATTTTCTAGCAATGAAAAAATATGTTTCTCATATCTTTTTTTGAAACTATTAAATCTTATATATATATATATATATATATATATATATATATATATATATATATATATATATATATATATATATATATATATATATATATATATATATATATATATATATATATATATATATATAATATATATATATATATATATATATATATATATATATATATATATATAATTATTTTTTTTTTTTTTTTTTTTTTTTTTTTTTTTTTTTTTTTTTTTTTTTTTTTTTTTTAAAAATAAAAATAAAATTGTTTTTTTTTTTTTATTTGGTTTAAAAAAAAAAAACCCATGATGGATTAAACCTAACAACCCTGTATATATTCAATTCCATTCATTTTATTTCAGAGCTTTCCTCACTATGAATCAAACATCCCTTTACCAGAAAATATAAAGAAAGAATTAGATGAAAATTCTTCTTATATAAAGTCAGAGCCAAAAGAATCCGATTTGGAATTTGTCTTTAATGAAGAGAAGGTAAAAAATAATGTCATAAAATCAGAAAATTCTGACATGATTATGAAGAAGTTTGATACTCAACATGTAAGGGTATGTTCTAAGTCATTTGTGTTATATTTTATTCACCTTGGAAACAGATGGTTAAGAAAATAGGATGCATTACATTTCTTTATTATTATTTATATTATTATTATTAATCCAATGTCTTTTATAGAACTTTATGAGTGTGAAAAATGTTTCTTCGTTGCTAAATAAAGTAAATGAGAAGGGTTTAAAAGCACATTTTGAATCAGATGAAGAAGAATATTTTGCACAAATTTTGACTTCAAAGTTCCCTTTACTGCATCTCAAGAAGTTTAGTCACAAGGAATTAATGGTAAAATATTTATAAATTTATTATTGTTGTTTTGTTGTTGAAAGAAGTTTTTTCAAATAGGCTTAATTATTATGTGGATTTTCTGTTAGGAAGAAAGGAGCTAAAAAGCAGTACTGTGACTGCCCAACCAAAATTTTAAGAGCAAAAAATAATTATCTAAAACCCAACTAGTTGGCCTATTATTTTAGCCCACAAAGTTAAAACAATAAAATTTAACATGAAAAAAGGTTACTCACCAAGAACATAAAAGTTTGTCAACTGCAATAGTAAAGGCTTCTAAATACATATTTGGATATACATTTTTTAAGATAAAAAATTTATATTATTGGATAAATTTTATCAATAGCCTTTTAACCCATTCAAACATCAGAGCTGAAATCTCCTAATTCTGAAAGCAAAACAGATACTATCAACTCATCAAAATAAGTTTAAGTCAAATTAATAACAGGTAGAAGTACATAATGAGCTTGTTCTATAACTAACAGTGAGATATTTAAAAATTAGCAATCCTATGGTAGACTTCGTCTAGGGTCAAAAGCTAGCTAACCCTAATTTTATTTCGGAGTTTAAAATTCCCACTCCTAAGCACTATATAGAGAATTCCTCAAAATTGGTATAGATATTAAAAAATTAATGTTCCGAAAGATACTTATTAAAATGTTTGCACTTAGTAACGTTTTATTTTATCGTTTCAAAGTAATAAATAAGTAGTGTCAAACACATGTAAACAGATTCATTTTAAAAAAAATTGTGTTGCCATCCAAAAATGGATGTCCTAATTTTGGATATATTTTAGAGTATCTTAAGTTTTAAAACAAATAAATAATGTAACCAATATAAAAGATTAATTACCAATATTATACTGATATACTGTACCTATGTACGAGTATTCTAAAGTTATATGAATTAAAATAGTTTAATGAATATATAATTTTGAAAATTACATTATATTTTAACATTAAAATAAATATTAAGAATGTATATAAAACACCACATAAAAGTCGAAAAACAAATGGAGACTACATAATCGGGTTTGTTTATATTCAGTTTTTTGACATCTAAATATTTAATTACATCAGAAGGTATCTTCAGAAAACGTACTGACGTTATTTTCGCGATAAAATTGAGAGTTATCGGGCCTAAATGCAATACTATTTTTCTTCTAAACTTTTATAAAATCTAAAATTAATAAAATAGGAAGAATTTAAAACTACTTTAATAAAAATACTTGAATTTTTTTCTACTTTTTTCTTTTTCATTTGTTTTGCAGACTCTCATGATCAATGCTGCTGAAGGAGGAAAAGATTTGGAAATGGAAAGTACTTCAAAAAGCAAACCTCAGAGAGTAGAAGTGCCTCAACAAAACATAAAAAATTATCATGTAGAAAATTTTAGTTGCAGATATTGTACTTTTAGTTTTAAAAGCAAAGTTGAATTGAAGACTCATTTAAAAACACACAACAAAAGAAAGTTTAAGTGCGCTCATTGCAGTTATGAATCCAATTTGAAATCAAGATTAAAAAATCATATGCTGATTCACGGAAATATAAAGTTGTATAAATGTTCTCACTGCTCATATGAATGTAATCAGAAAGGACACTTAAAAACACACATGTATACACACACAAACATAAAATTATTCAAATGTTCTGACTGTTCCTATGAATGTAATGATAAAAGAAGCTTAAAAAAACACATGCTTGATACACACACAAACGTTAAATTATTTAAATGTTCTGACTGTTCATATGAATGTAATTATAAAGAACACTTAAAAACACACATGCTTAATACACACACAAACGTAAAATTATTTAAATGTTCTGACTGTTCCTATGAATGTAACCGGAGAGGACAGTTAAAAAGACACATGCTTACACACACAAACGTAAAATTATTTAAATGTTCTGACTGCTCATATGAATGTAATGATAAAAGAAGCTTAAAAATACACATGCTTAATACTCACACAAACGTAAAATTATTTAAATGTTCTGACTGTTCCTATGAATGTAATTATAAAGAAGAATTAAAAAGACACATGCTTATACACGCAAATGTAAAATTATTTAAATGTTCTGACTGTTCCTATGAATGTAATCGGAGACGACAATTAAAAGGACACATGCTTACACACACAAACGTAAAATTATTTAAATGTTCTGACTGTTCCTATGAATGTAATCAAAAAGGAAGCTTAAAAATGCACATGCTTACACACGCAAACATTAAATTATTTAAATGTTCCTACTGTTCCTATGAATGTAATCATAAAGGACACTTGAAAATACACATGCTTACACACACAAACGTAAAATTATTTAAATGTTCCTACTGTTCCTATGCATGTAATCATAAAGGACACTTGAAAATACACATGCTTACACACACAAACGTAAAACTATTTAAATGTTCTCACTGCCCATATGAATGTAATCAGAAAGGACACTTAAAAACACACATGCGTACACACACAAATGTAAAACTATTTAAATGTTCTTACTGCTCCCATGAATGTAATTATAAATCAGGCTTAAAAATACATATGCTTACACACACAAACATTAAATTACTTAAATGTTCTTACTGTTCCTATGAATGTAATCATAAAGGACACTTGAAAATACACTTGCTTAATACACACACAAACGTAAAACTATTTAAATGTTCTGACTGTTCCTATGAATGTAATCATAAAGGACACTTAAAAAGACACATGCTTGCACACGCAAAAGTAAAATTATTTAAATGTTCTGACTGTTCCTATGAATGTAATCAAAAAGGAAGCTTAAAAAGGCACATCCTTAAAAAGCATTAAAAGAAGAAGAAAGTTTAGTGATAATTTTTAATTTCATTTTTTCGCTATTTTATAATTATATAAAATTCCACTGTGAAAAACCCAACGTTAAAAGCGGGTTTTAAAAAAGTGCAAGACCATTTTTCTAATTTTGTTTAACTTCAAAGGCAATATTGTAGCACTTTATTTGTTTATGTAGTAATTATGTTAATGTTTTTGTAGCTTTTTTTATTAAAATCATTATTTTCAGCTTTCATAAAATATTTTTTTAAAGCACAAATCACGCTTTAGTTTTTAATACCAAAAGTTGTTACTTTTCATGAAATATTTCTGCTTTTGGGGATCCGGATATTTTTTATTTTTGGAATAAATTTTTAATTTAAAGGTAACAGAATACAATTTTGGAACTTTACATAATTGGGAGAGAGACGCATTTTTGCATTTACGCGAAATTTCTGTAGTATCAATAGTTTTCAAGGCTTGCACACCCTACTTTTATTCGATGCGACATCCATGTTACTTAACCAACCTAACTCAAACTTTCAGGAACATTTCATTTCAATATATTTTGCCTTAATAATTTGAATAGGTTAAAAAAATGTTCTTTGGTGTTTTGACAAACCTTTATTGGTGCCACTGTAGTATGCAGGCTACATCTGTGGTCAAAAATAAATGATTAACCGAAAGTATCAAAAATTTACTTTTTACAATTCTGGCTCCGGCCGGAGTTTTTAGTCCTAATTACTTTTAAAAGTAAAATTCAATTTTTATTATCTTACAGAAAAGAAGGCAAAATAATAATAATAATAAATTTGTAAATATAAGATTTATTTTCAGAAAAAAATGCCCTAATTTATATTCTTTGGGACTAGAAGAATGGCAAGAAAGTAAAATTACTCGTATCATTTTTGATTAGATAAAATATGCGTTAGAAAAAAAGATAAAACCTTTTATATATATTTTAGGGGTGGAGTGATACCAATAATTTTAAGCCACCCGATACTAATTTATTTACTGAACTCATGAAGGTTGAAACAAGATTGAAAATTGGAAGAACTTAGTGCTCAATCGCAAAAGCGCACATTTTTTCAAAAATTTAGTCCGCAAGCGCAAAAGCGCACATATCCGCAAATAAAAAAATTTTCAAAGCGAAAAAAAAAACCGCACAAATATGTAAAAATAAATTATTTTTTAAATTTTATTTGAAAGATGCAAATATATAACAAAAAATGAGAAAGATTTTAATCTTATTTATTCAATTATCTATGATCCTCCTCGTAGCTCTCC
Source organism: Armadillidium nasatum (assembly GCA_009176605.1). NCBI lineage: Eukaryota > Metazoa > Arthropoda > Malacostraca > Isopoda > Armadillidiidae > Armadillidium > Armadillidium nasatum. Next base: position 16,158 of record SEYY01010646.1, read on the forward strand.
TCTTGCATTCTGAACAGGATCATATTCCCTTTCATAAAGATATATTTTTCAAAAATGATGGAGGCCATGGCTCCCCTCTTTGGTCTTTGTATGTCGGAGTCTTGACTAAACAAACTCCACTTCCACTAAAGTGGCTAATGAGGTATTATATTTAATAAACAAGTCCACCCAGACCTGGTATTCACACGGAAACAGGCTCTTAGTGAGAGGAGTACTGTGGTGAACATTTACTGCAGACCAGCTATCCAAGGTTTGTCCCAACTTCTCCTCCAGAGGTGCCTGTTGGGTATATAGGAACTTCAGTTTCTAAAATATTTAGAAATGGTATCAAGAACTCAAATCTTTTTTTTTAAGTTTCATTTGAACATTGTCAGTGTATTGTGAAATATATATATATATATATATATATATATATATATATATATATATATATATATATATATATATATATATATATATATATATATATATATATATATATATATATATATATATATATATATATATATATATATATATATATATATATATATATGAGATACTTAAAGTTTGTTCCAAATTATAAAAATAACTCACCTTAAATGGGTCCATTTCAGACTCGGTCCCATCATCACCTTCAATGCCTTGATGTGGAGGAGTAAAATTCGATGCAATATTACACTTTATTTCCTCCAATATCCTCATCTTATCAGCTGGGTACTTCCCCTCATTTAACCTACGTACCACTTCGAGTTTGGAAGTGAAGGTGTTGGGCTGTTGCCATAAGCAAATCAAAATCATCAAAGATACTGCTAAACCTCATTTTAAATCCCTTTTCTTTCTCTTTGTATGGCTTTTGTTCTTTACCAAGTAGTTGACTAGGATTTTGGCATAGTTAAATTTTTGCACCTCTCGTTGCATTTCCATGAGATTGTCCTTGAGTAGGAAGAGTTTAGATAATAGAACTCTCACGTACACATCCTCCTCATCCTGCAACATATCCATTCTAACAGCAATAGGTGTCATTATTTCGAAGTACTCAGCAATTACCTCTTTATCAGTTTTATTAAATGCTGGAAGACGAGGGTTTTGTTTCATACAAATTTTGTTGATTTGTGTCATGCTACCATTAAGGTTCTTAAGCAGGTCTTTCATAGAGTCATATGGAGAGTTTCAGCGAGTAATACTTGATGTTTTAAGCTTTGTTCCCAACTCCTTGATTCCAGCATCAGTTGTAGTTTTCCTATTTTGGGCATTCCACAATGCCTGTTCTTAGGCAAGTGTCTTGTTAAATGGATCCTTGGCACCAGAGGAACAGCGAAGAACTTTCGAAACATCTCTAGTAGCCAAGATGTTTAATGTGTAGGAAATGCAGACTAATATAATAAATATATCAAATCCATCGAATCGATGGTTCGATTCCCAGTATAGCAGACTTAAAAATTCAAAATATTTTAATCCACGAGCATTTAGTGGATTTAAAAAGTTGATTTATTTATTATATTAGTCTGCGAAAGAGGGATAGAACCTTGACCTCGTTACCCCGTGTCAGAGTGAAGTCGGGAGGGGCCCGTTCGGGAGTCTGCTTGATAAGTATTTCTTGAGACTTCCCGACGCGACTCCTCTTTTGTACTGTCTTGACTCGGTTAGTAACGCTCTTGCTTACCATCCAAGAGGTCGATGGTTCGATTCCCAGTATAGCAGACTTAAGAATTCAAAATATTTTTAAAAAATTCAAAATATTTTAATCCAAGAGTATTTAGCATTTAGTGGGTTTAAAAGATTATATATATATATATATATATATATAATATATATATATATATATATATATATATATATATATATATATATATATATATATATATATATATATATATATATATATATATATATATATATATATATATATATATATATATATATATATATATATATATATATATATATATATATATATATATATATATATATATATATATATATTATTAAAATTATAATTGGTAGTTGCCAGTTTAAAAATTATTCTAGTTAAAATGAGGCTAATATTTCTGGAGACTGGTGGTTAAGGTCAGAGGTTGCCATTTTTGAATACTATCACTTTTTCATGATACTTCATGGTGTCTGGATTTGTTCTAATTTACGTTCTCAACGATTGTGTTTACATTTTTCAAAGTTTCGTACCATTCAAAGAGTTCAAATTTGCAATTAATAACTGATAGAATATTCTTGGAGATTGGCCGATTGCTTGTCGTGTCGTTTATTCTGTCAAATAACAGGCAGATATATTTTCACTCGTAAACTGAGTGACATTAATGAAATAATCTAATTGATTATTTTAATATATATATATATATATATATATATATATATATATATATATATATATATATATATATATATATATATATATATATATATATATATATATATATATATATATATATATATATAGGTCAGACTGCACTTTAACATACTTAAGTATTTCAAAAACTACTGACCGTACGTTAAAAAGGATAACATTTTTGGATTCCTTGAAGAATTTTGATTAAGAAAAATATAAAACAGGTGAAAATAAGTTAAAATAAAATAAAATTGTTTTTGTATGATAATTAAGAAAATTCTGGCCTTTTTATAATTATTATTAATATTTTGTTTTTTAACGATTCTACTTCGACTTATTTAACCTGGACTACCGAAGATTGCCGAGGTATACAGACCTAACCGATTGCTGGAATGTTGCATTGTGATACAAGCCTACTGTCATATTGCACTATATATATATATATATATATATATATATATATATATATATATATATATATATATATATATATATATATATATATATATATATATATATATATATATATATATATATATATAGGGATTCTCTGTGGCGTGAAACCCTTGAAAACGCTTATGCAGATAGTTTCTACTTTTGCCAAGAATACACCTTAATTCTAAGAGTTTAGCCTACAAAATTAATAAAAGGAAATTATACAAAAGAACTCACCATTTAAATTGTTCTGCAATTTCTATAATGAAATTATAGTTTCTTTGATTTCCAAATTAAATTATATTTGGATGAGTGGCTTTTTAGTTTAAGCGCATAAGTAAATTTTAACAGTAACTTTACAGCCAATGTAGAAACATAAACATAAACCCAAGCAAGAACTTACAAATCTCTGATCCAAAACCCAAGGCCTAGAGTAAACAATAATTCACATCAATCATACAATTCAAGTTAAATAAACTAACCCAACCCAAGCAATCAAAAGTCAATTTAATACAAATAGTAAGCTTAAAAAGGTATGAGGGAAGAGTAGCTCAAGTTAGGCCCCAACTTCTTTCACAAAGCTTTATAAGAACTGCCTAAGGCTTTTTAATAGAATATATAACTACAATTAGGCTATATTAGTTTAATTAGTTAATACATTACGTTCTGGAAGATTTTCTTAAAGTCAATATGGGCGATGTAGTTAAAAAATGTTAAACTTAATTGCCAACGTGATTTTACACCGACAAAGTTTTTTTAGCCCCTCGCCAGTTGCAAGTAAACAACAACCTCGCTTGCTTCAGCGTGTAACTAGTGACAAACATGGAGTGTTGCCATTTCTTTAATAGATTCTTTTTAGGGCGTATTTAGATACTTCCTAAATCATTGATTAAATATAAAATATACGGATTCTCAATACTATATATATATATATATATATATATATATATATATATATATATATATATATATATATATATATATATATATATATATATATATATATATATATATATATATATATATATATTAGAGGTGGACCGGATATCCGCATCATTTTTCCAATATCCGCATCCGCTGATATCCGCAACCGCATCCGCATCCGCGGATAGTAAAAAATTATTATTATTATTTTCTCTGGCAAGAGTGAAAAATATAGATTGCTTTGCACACCAAACTCAGGTAGTAGTTAAAAATTCCATTATGAGTCAAAAAATGTGTATCCGATTTAATAACCAAATGTAGATTAATTGCTACGCATTTCAATCACTCCGTTGTAGCCCAAAATGAGCTGAAGAAAATACAAACAAGATTAAATGTTCGTCCACTTTCTGTCATGCAAGATATTCAAACACGCTGTTATAGTAGTTTTCATTTGCTTGAGAGGATGAGCGAAATTAATGAGGCCATTTGCCTTTATGCTTCAAGCAGCACAAAAAATAAAGTCTCTAACAGCTGAACGAAAATGACATTTTAAATAATTGTATTAATATCCTTAAGCCTTTTGAAGAATTAACAAAGACTATAAGTTCAGCTGAATCATGTTTGTCAGATGTGATACCACTTGTTTCAACATTGAAAGTTGTGTTAACAAATGTTATTAAGTCTAAGGGAGTTTCAAGGATGACTGAAACATTAATGAAGGAGATGAACGACAGATTTGAAAACCTGGAAAATGATGATGCTTATACAATTGGCAACCTTTTGAGATCCTAGGTACAAAACAAAAATTTTTAAACCACTTGTTTCTCAGAATGTTAAAATCAAATTAGGATATTTATGAGATGAGATGATAGAAACAGCTAAAATAACGCCTTTCAAGAAAAAGCAAAAGCTCTCAGATACAAAAGAAACAAAATCTGTTAGCTTAAGCATTGCTAAATCAATGAAAGATCTTCTAGCTT
>SEYY01010647.1:0-21044 GCA_009176605.1 Armadillidium nasatum
AATAATAATAATAATAATAATAATAATAATAAAATAAAAAGAAGAAGAGAAGAAGAAGAGGAAAAAATGTGAATAAAAAATTCAACATAAATTTAAATTTTAAAATTAAAGTCAAAGGTTGTTGATCCTTTTAATCTACAAATCATTTACTGACTTTAAAGATAAAAGAAACTGCCGTGTGAATGATGGGAAAAATTATTATTATTATTATTATTATTATTATTATTATTATTATTATTATTATTATATATTATTATTATTATTATTATTATTATTATTTTATCATTTATTACTATTATTATTAATATTATTTTATTATTAATAATAATTTATTTTATCATTTATTACTATTTTTATAATTACTATAATTATTATTATTATTATTATCTATATCTTATTAATATTATTCCGTTCATTTTTGGCTTAGGTTCCATTTGGGCCAGGCAATATTAAGTTGCTTCACAAAATATATATATATAAATATTTATATATATTTTAATAATAATTTTAATAATATTATATAATAATAATATAATAATAATATAAATAAATATAATAAATATAAAATATTTATTAATAATAATAATAATAATAATAATAATATATATATATTATATAATATATATATATATATATATATATATATATTTATATATATATATATATATATATATATATATATATATATATATATATATATATATATATATATATATATATATATATATATATATATATATATATATATATTATATTTTTTTTTTTTTTTTGGTTTTATTATGTTCATTTTGCGCGGACCACTAAGTTGCTTCACCAAATAGATATGTTGCTTCACCAAATAATTTTATTAATTTTTTTAAATATAATAATATAATAATAATTAATAATAAATATATAATAAAAATTATTATAAAAATAATAATTTTATTAAATTTATTTAAATAAATATGTGTTGCTTCACAAAATATTTTAATAATAATTTAATTATAATAAAATTTTATAATAAAATTTAACTGTCATACGCACATAAACTTATTATTATTATTATTATTATTATAATTATTATAAATTATTTATTTAATTAATTATTAATATAATATTTTTTTTTTTTTTTTTTTTTTTTTTTTTTTTTTTTTTTTTTTTTTTTTTTTTTTTTTTTATTTTTTTTATTATTATTATTATTATTATTATTATCATTAATTATTATTTAAATAATATTTTATTACATTAATTTTTAATATATAATTATAAATTTTAAAATATTTATTACATATTAAACTTGCATCTTTAAAGTTTTTTTTTTAGGTAATTCTTGTTGTTCAACTCCATTTTCATAACGAAATTTTGAATACTATTGAACGATGTCGTCTCCCAACTTGACCAACACAGGAAGATGAGGTAAAAAAAATTGGATTTCTTAGCTTGGATATAAGAAAAGTTGATCCTATAAACATATATTTTCCTTTTCTAATTTCTTATGTCCATTTCATTAGTAAACTTTATTTCTTTCTCTCTATCATTTAGATAATATTTTGAAGCCCATCCACTGTTTTAGTGGATGATTCATAAAGCCTTTGCCAACATCTTGACTCGGTAAATGTTACTTGTATTTCGTAGTGATTTAATGAGGATAATAACATCTAATGAGGAAGATCTATGACTCGGTTGATAAGTTATTTTCTTCAATTGCTTTAGAACATCAAAACTATTTGTAATAACAATCCAAACCTTTACTGTTATGATTTAAATTATTTATTGAACTGTTTTTGGCAAACAAAATCAAACTTTATATATATATATATATTATATATATATATATATATATATATATATATATATATATATATATATATATATATATATATATATATATATATATATATATATATATATATATATATATATATATATATAATATATATATATATAGTGCGATGTATCATTCGTAGTGTATTACCCAATCGCGTAAGTGTATAATAAGTGTATTTATTATACACTTTTACTATTCATTGCTAAATATAAAATAATAATAATAATAATAATGATAATGATAATAATATAATTTTAAATAATTTAAATATATTATATATATATATATATATATATATATATATATATATATATATATATATATATATATATATATATATATATATATATATATATATAGCGTAGTTATATATTGATTCAAATAAGTAGCAATAATTCAAATTTTTAAATAAAATAATAATTTTTTAAAAATTTGAAATAAATTTTCAATTAAACATAAAGTAAATAAACTAAATAAATAAAATAAAAATGGAAATAAAAATTTTTATTTAATAAAAATTTTAATATATATTTAAAAATTTGTTAAAACTAAAAAAATATATAATATATATATATATATATATATATATATATATATATATATATATATATATATATATATATATATATATATATATATATATATATATATATATATATATATATATATATATATATATATATATATATATATATATATATATATATATATATATATATATATATATATATATATATATATATATATATATATATATATATATATATATATATATATATATATATGACATGTAAACCTGAGGGATAATTAATTTATTTTTAATCTTTTTCATTTTGAAAGTTAATTATTGAATTTAAGCGGAACAATTAAACCCATAATTGGCTTTGAAACAATTTTGAAAATATTTAATATTTTAATATATTTATTCCGCCATCTTGAAAATAATTTTACACACAAATAATGATGTCCAATTAAAATAAATTAGAGGTTCTATTTAATATATACAAGGTATAATCTCCAACCGTTATTTATGCAATAAAATATAACATTCAAAATGAGCGAATTTTGATTTAACATAAGTCTTAAGGTCTGTTGGAGAGCGAGAGAGAGAGAGAGAGAGAGAGAGAGAGAGAGAGAGAGAGAGAGAGAGAGAGAGAGAGAGAGAGAGAGAGAGAGAGAGAGCTTCTTCCAACGGCAAGTTGTTGACAGAACCATCCTTTCAAGTGTTTTTTTTATTTAAAAAAAACAGTATTTGGGTGTCGTCTTGAGCAGACTACAAGCTTTAAAACTGTCTATAATTTTTAACTCAAAGGATACGAAATTATATTTTCTAATAGTCATCCGATGAAAACATCCCTAAGTCATGCTTGATCAGACTATGCTTTATATGCTACTGAAAGATCCATTATTCAATTTGGAAGAGGAAGAAGTTTTTACCATACCTTGCAGAACAGTTTGCTGGTTCAAGGCTGCAGAGGTTTTAACACCTTTTTCACAAAAATGGATCGTAATTGAAAAACTCCACCAAACCATCACAGAAAAGGGATGACAACTTCTTTGTAATTGTTGTACGCGTTTTGATGCTTCATTTGATGACCTATCCTACGCTCTATCATTCTTTGCTAAAACTATAAAGAGAATTTTTCTGTGCAAATCGTACGTGTACTTTCTTAAAAGGGCATCTGTGACTAAATGTCCGGCGCGGTTTTTGTTAACCCTTAACCATAAGTCCTCTTATTGTTAAGTGTTAACCATAAAAGAAAGGTTCATTGTATGAACATATCTTTTGCTTTTTGTTGTTAATTTTATATATATATATATATATATATATATATATATATATATATATATATATATATATATATATATATATATATATATATATATATATATATATATATATATATATATATATATATATATATATATATATATATATATATATATAATAAATTATATATTTTTTTTTTTTTTTTTTTTTTTTTTTTTTAAAACGCCACCACTCACGGGCAGAGCCCTTTTCAAGGAGGGGCACACACACAAGGACAAAACTCATTCAAACACACACACCTAACGCACAGCCCTCAGGTGGGCGCAGACGGAAGACTTGAAGAGTGGAAGATTAAATACAGTTGAAAAAATAGAAGATGGTAGAGAATTCCACAGAAGAGGTGGCTGGAAAGAAGGAGGTACCACAACGGGCTAGCCTGGGATTCCCTACGTCCACACAAAATTGGTGCGAAAGCAGGGCACCCCTCGTGCAACGAGGACGACGCAACGGTGGAGGAATGCGAGAGGCCAATTCCCTCGAGCACCTGCCATTGTAGTACCTGTAGAAAAGAGATAGCGCGCCAACGTCACGTCGCAGAGACAGAGGGTCAAGAGAGTTTGAAAGTAGGGACAGTTTATTAATCTCATAGCTTTTGACTCAACCCTATCCAGAAGAGAGGAGGAGCCAGATCCCCCCCAAATGTAGAAGGGCGAATAAGACCTTATATATCTGGAGTAACTGCTAAGAAGAAAAAACTCTCGCAAAGAACTCCATTCTTAGAGGCCAGCATATATACAAGACAGTTTGTTGTTTTGTTTAGACCAAGAATGTTAATGTATTTGATCGAAGGGATTTAGGAGGTTTTTGAAGAGATGGAGAGTAAAGAGTTGTTTTTCAAGTTTTGATAAGAAAGGTTGAATTTTTATATGAACGGAGTATCCATAAGGGATATATTATAATATAATATATATATATATATATTATATATATATATATATATATATATATATGCTAATACTATGCTTATTATTATTCTGAAATATTTGCATTTTAGGATCTTGGAACAAAAAATTACTTTTTCCCCTGTCACACTTATGTAACGATGTAACAGCAACACGATTTTTTTATCGCCCCGCTTCCTAGCTACTGTTTTTTATATCTCCTCCGGTGGGCAAATGCCGGAGGCCTACAATTATCCACCAGAGTTGGGAAACAGTCAGAAGTTTGGTAGCTAATGGCCGACGTGACCCGATACACGGCGTTTAAAAGTGTACAAGTCCAAGGAAGTTGGGAAAACAAATAAAGGAAGTGTGTTCCAGACTTTACCAGTTGAATACAAGTAAGAATGAGCATAGCGGTTAAGTCTGGGGTATGAGAGTTGAACAGTGAAAAAATGAGAGTGTGTAGAAAGGCATGTCGCACGAGCCCTTCTCAATGGAGGGGTATGCGACGTGAGAGTTCAGAAGAGCAATGTCCGTTGTGATAACGATAGCATAGAGAGGGGAAGAAAGAGATTGGAGAGTGTTAGTAAGAGCAAAAGAATTTATAAGACGAAAAGCCCTAGACCCCACCTTTAAGAGAAGAGCTGCATGAGTGGAACCACCCAAATATGTGAGGCGTACTCCATACAGAGGCGAACAACACCCCTATAACGAGCAAGCAACTGGGGTGGCTTAAAAAAATTACGAAGGCGCATCAGAACCCCAACCTCTTAGAAGCTTTCCAAGAAAGATCACGAGAAAAAGAAACACCGAGAATATTGAGGACAGATAAAGGTTTGTGTTGAGTGTTTTCGAAGAAGATGTCATAGTTGTGTTGAAGATTGTGTCGAGTAGAAAGATGGAGGAATTGAGTATTAAAGGCATTGAAAACGAGCATGTTTTCTCTGCCGAATTTGAAATACGAGAAAGATCAGAGGTCAGTTGCTCCAAGGTCATCCTTCTTGAATCTATTAACTGTTGTTGGGAGGGGCGTCTTTCAAATTGAAAGGAGTAATGAAAGGGTGGAGTCATTGGCAAAGGAGTGTATAGAAGACGAAGGAATAGAGAGGTCATTAATGAAAATTAAAAAAAAGAATTCGTGATAGGACAGATCCTTGAGGTACACCACTATTTATAGATTTAAAGGAAGAACGGTGGCCATCTACAACAGCTGCTATAGAACGAACGGAAAGGAAATTAAGAGAAGGTCACAGAGAGAAGGATAGATTCCGAAAGAAGGAAGTTTCGAAATCAAAGCTTTGTACCAGACTCTATGGAAGGCTTTCGATATGTCTAGCGCAACAGCGAAAGACTCACCGAAACTCTGAAGAGCGGAGGACCAAGAGTCAGAAAGTAGGAAAAGATCACCAGTAGAACGTTCTTTACGAAAGCCATACTGGCAATCAGAGATAAGCTTAGAAGAATGAAGGTGTTTTCAAATCTTCCTGCTAAAGATAGATTCAAAAACTTTAGAAAGAACGGAGGTTAAAGAAATAGGACGATAGTTAGAGGGTTGAGAGGTGTCCCCATACTTCCACAAGCTGAATGAGCGCGCGTTTCAAGTAATAAGGGAAGGTCGAAGTGGAGAGACAAAGATGAAATAGTTTACCAAAGCAGGGTGCTAAGCTCGGGAGTACAGGTTTTGAGAACCGCAGGAGGAACACCATCAGGACCATACGCTTTCTTACTGTTAAGCTGAGAGATAGCAGAAATGACATTTTAGAATAAATTACAATGTTAGATATAAATGAGTTGGAGGGGGTTGAAGGAGGAGAAATAGCTTCAGAATCGTCTAAGGTAGAGTTAGAGGCAAAGGTTTAAGCGAAGAGTTCAGCTTTACTAGAAGGTAAAATGGCAGTTGTACCATTAGAAGAAACTAGAGGAGGGAAAGAGGAAGAAGCAAAGTTAGAGTTGACATTTTTTGCAAAATGCCAGAAAGGGCGTTAGGAAGAGGAACCAGAAAGATTATTGCATTTGCGGTGGAGAAAAGAGTTTTTGGTATCTCGAAGAATAGATTTTGCACGATTCCAGGATGAAATACAAGTTGAATGAGTTTCAGGAGTTTGAAGACGACGGTAATCTCTGTAGCAGCAGCATGTTTGCTAGATTTAGTAGAAGGGAAAGAATATCTAATGTGCGCCTCCATGCCAGAGAGAATAACCTCGGTTATGCGCTCAGCACACTCCGAGGAACCCTTCCCATGAAAGTAATCTTTCCATGGGAAATCGGTGAAGTACAACCTCAAGTCAGACCAGTTAGCAGCACCGAAGTGCCAGAAACGTCTCCTCGCCGAAGACTTGAAGAGACAGAACAAGATACGGAGATAAGAAGGTGATCGGATGAACCCAGGGGAGGAAAGTAGTTAAGGGAAGGATCCATTGTTGAAAAAAAAATTTTTTCATCCGATTCTCCTGAAAATTTCAGTATAGATAGCTTTTTTCCCGACGAAAAACCTCCATTCCTAACGTTTTTACGAGGATTTAAAGTTTAGAAGTTATTTCGGAAATTTAAGGTAAGTTTAAATCTACGGTGAGGCCGCATAAAAAATTTTTTTGGTCTGAAATTTGGTGTATATATTTCAAAATCTATTGGCTACAAAAACTTCTTACAGAGTTTTGATGTGTGGATAACAGAAAACAGGTTATATGCCCTTACATGACCAGGTGTCGAAATTTTTTTTCTAATTTTGAAAAATTCACACCTTCGGACAAAAAATTTGTAAAAAAAAATCTGGATTGGAAGTCTTTTTTTTTAACTTTATTAGAGAAGGGATAGATCTAACTTTTTTAAAACACTTTTAAAACCTATTTGTCTGATTCGAGATACAGCTTATCGAAAATGGCCAAATTTTCGACGAAATTTTCCAAATTTTGAGAGGCTGTATCTCGAACAAACAATTAGGTTTTAAAAGTGTCTTAAATAAATGTTTTAGATTCATCCTTCCTCTAAACAATATCCAATTTTCAAAAACATTCAACACATGAATTTTTTTTAAGAAATTTTTTTCTCCGGAAGGGAATATATTTTTCAATTTTTTTCAAAAAAAAATTGAACTTCTATAATCAAACGCTATCCGTAATATTCCCAAATGTTCTCTGTTAATATTGTAGAAATTGGGGCTAAGAATGTATAGGGGAGTTTTTGGATCATTCTGACCACTATTTTATCACTTTAATCTATTTAAAGACTATAACCCGTTAGAAACTCAGAAAAACGTCAGAAATCGAATGTTGCTCTGGATAGAAAAGTCGTAGGTGAGTTCACTGGCTGGATCATAAGAACTAGATGATAGCCATTAGTTGTGGTGAGCATTTAAATCACCTAAAATGATAATTTTGGACAGAATGTGCTTTATTTTTTAGTAGTTTTTTAAGTCAGTAGAATTAGGAGATAATAGAGACAGAATAAATAAATTTAGTAGTAGAGCTTAAGCTTGTGTGTGTGTGTTTGAATGAGCTTTGTGCATGTGCGTGTTCCTTGAAAAGGGCTCTGCCCGTGAGTGGTGGCGTTTGCAAGAGAGCTTAAGCCATAAAGCAGAGAATTCAGGAGACTCAAAATTAGAGACACGAGAACAAATAACATTATTGCGCACATGTGCACAACAACTGGCTTTGACTGAAAATTGAGGATAGACACAGTAGGAGGTAACAGAATAAAGCTTGCTGTCAGCACACTCAAGCACCTGAGTTTCGGTTAAGAACAAGAAATGAGGTTTAGAAGAAGAGAGAGATGGTGTTCGACAAAGGGGAAATTAGAAAGAAGACCGCTAATGTTGCAGAAATTAATGAAAAAAGAAAACCGTGCACCACGGAAAGCCGAACGTAAATTTCTAGGAACATGAGAAGAAATGGGGTGGAGAGGTTGTTGGAGCATAAACACTTCAATATGAGGCGAGGGTACACTAGAGACCCTCTTAGAAAGTAAAACGCGAAAAGGAACGAACCAAAGGGCAACGGAGTGAAACGGAATGGTCTAGCTCATCCTATCACTCCGCGGGTTATGCCCAATGGAGAGTACTTGCATCACTTTGTACGGCGCTACGTCCTCTCCCTATGACGGGCAACTAGTGCTCAAACTTAACTTTTGTTGTAACTTTAATTTTGTAACAATACGTTCCGTAGTACTGGGAAATATATATATATATATATATATATATATATATATATATATATATATATATATATATATATATATATATATATATATATATATATATATATATATATATATATATATATATATATATATATTATTATATATATATTTATAATTAAAAATAAATATTTTCAGTCCTATTTTTTTTTTCAATATGAAAAATTGTTTTAATCTTATTTGGTTTTTCAAATTAATTTTAAATTGCATTTTTTCACACAATAATGACTTTGTTCATCCCTTTAAAAGAATTAAATGAATGCTAGATATTCAATTTCATTTTTTTTTTTTTTTTTTTTAATTAAATTTTTTAAATTTTTCCTCCATTTAGGGAACTTTTTTTTTTTTTTTTTTAATCGCAATATTTTTTCTATTTGAGAAGCAGGTCATTTTTTTTTTTTCTTATCTTTCGTTCTTCAAATAAAGTATCGCGCCAAGTTCATTGGTGACGAACACCAAAGTTTTGCCTTCTCATACAAAAAAGTAATTTAAATATATATATATATATATATATATATATATATATATATATATATATATATATATATATATATATATATATATATATATATATATATATATATATATATATATATATATATATATATATATATATATATAGGGGTTGGACAAAAATGAAAACATGTGACAAAATTTACGATGGTAATAACAGGTATTCTACAACTGGATTTGTAGTTGGCGCTGTCGCAACTACAATTATAAGCTTGTCTACTCGTTTCAACCATCATTTGTCGTCAAGACAGCATTCTGTGCAGTTGCGTGTGAATCATGGAAGAGCTGACGGAATTTCAACTCTGCCAAATTGTTGAAGCTCGTACGATGTATGCCTCTCTAACCAAAGTAGCAAAGGTGTTTGAGGTATCGCGAGGCACATCATTAAAGATTATAACGACACACCGTAGGACTGGAAAAACCGCATCCGACAAACACCAGCTTGGATGGAAAGGTGTGTTGAATGACAGAGACAGGAAAACGTTGCGGTTTGGGTTGTGATGAAAAATCAAAAGTCTACTCCTCCAAAGATTGCTGCAGAACAGAATACCGTGCTCACAAACCCTATTAGGACCAAATAAGATATAAGTTTGTATGGACGAGCCTCTATTCAAAAACCGCTCGTCAGTACACCAAAACGCTAATAAGAGGAGAAAAGTCGTGTCAAATACATAAAAACTGGCCTATTAGGCAATTGAAGATCATTTCGTCAGATCAGTGGAGCTTTACAATCTTCCCTACCTTTGTCAGAGGGTACGTCTGGAGAATGCTGGACAAAGCTTCGATGCAGGATGTGTGTAACTCAAGGTAAAACATGGAGAGGGTTCAGTGATGGTATTGGTAGCAATATCGTTGTTTTCTACCTGATTTAATATTACCCTCCAAGGTACTGTCAATGTCAACAACTACATGACAATAATATTTTTGGTGGCCATGTCCAACCCATGGTGCAATGTTTGCTTCCTGATTGTGATATTGTTTTATCCAGGATAGCATAGTCCCTTTTCACAAAGCTAAAATCGCCCAGGACTGGTTTTCTGAGCACAAGATAAGGTTTCAAATCTGATGTGGCCTCCACAATCGTCCGATCTCAATATTATTGAGGCCTTGTGAACAGTGTTCGAGACATGTTAGAATGTGCTATCTACCTCCATCATCATTGACGGAGTTTTGCCGCTGTTTTGCAAGAAGAATAATACAAGGTTCCCCTGAAAACTATACAGGACCTCTATTTTTTAATTCCTAGAAGAAAGCTCATCTTGATGCCGAGGGTAGTCCAACGTCATATATTATTAAAGCCTGTGTTTGATTGAGTGCTTCCATATTTATTGTCCAACCACTATATATATATATATATATATATATATATATATATATATATATATATATATATATATTATATATATATATATATATATATATATATAATATATATATTATATTTAATAATCGCATTTTAATTAAGATTAAAACATTAAAAAGAAAAAGATTAAAAAAATAACGGTTAAAAAAAAAAAAAAAATTAAAAAAGGTTAAAAATTCACGTTTTACAAGTAATCCAGTGATTTTTCAAGATTCAAGACAAAGGCTAGGCGCACACTTGCGATTTTCTGCCGCTGCGATCGAAAAATCGCCATCGTTTTAAAATATTTGGGGTGCGCGCATTTGGCGACTAATTATTCGGAACTTAAACAATAAAAAATAGGATTTGATAGAGAGAAGTCATGTTGTTAAGAGGCGTAAATTAATAAAACTTTATGGTATTCTTAAGAAAATTATTAGTAATATTATTTATCAATCTTATATACAAAACTGTTAATAATATCATCAATCTCAAAAAAAAATCTTTGGAAATATAGAAATTTCCAGTTTTTCAATTGATAGGTAATTTGCCTTAATGCTGCATTGCTACACTACAAAATTGTCCTAACGAATCGTTGGGACAAGTGGCAAAAATGTCATAAATTTTTTCTTTTATTTTCTTATTAGAAAATAAATCGGTGAAGAGACTTTCGTATGCTTAACATGTTTTTCTCTATTGAAAATTTTACTGTGACATATTTTTGCCACTTGTCCCAACGATTCGTTAGGACAATTTTTGCATAGCTAAGGCTGCATCTTTGGACATTCGATTTCTGTTCGTCGATACGAAACCTTTATGTTTCTTTTAAGGTTTTCCATTTGTACCGTCGTTTGCAAATTTCACACGAGACCCTGTATAAACTCCCTGATTTTTCGATATCCGTGAAGTTATTATTATTAAATTATTAAAAGTGAAAATAATTTGAAAATTGTTTATATTTCCCTATTTTAAGTTGTCTTTTTCAACAGTTAATATATGAATATTATTATTATTATTATTATTATTATTATTATTATTATTATTATTATTATTATTATTATTATTATTAATTATTATTATTAAGAAAATTAATACTATAATAATAATAAAAAAAAAATAAATATAATATATTATATATATATATATATATATATATATATATATATATATATATATATATATATATATATATATATATATATATATATATATATATATATATATATATATATATATATATATATATATATATATATATATATATACATGCATGGTTGCTAAGTGGCGTAAATTTGCTGAAGATATTGTAATTTATTGGGGCCGTGCTTCATAAAAAAAAAAAAAAAAAAAAAAAAATTTGAAGGAAAATTAATCATAAGTGGGTAAAGAATTTTAGGATTTTATTTTATTTATTTATTTATTTTATTTCTTTTAAGTTTTTTTTTATTTAAGTTTTTTTTTTTTCTTTTATTCTTATTTTTTTTTTCCTAATTATAAATTGTTTTATTTTATATTATCAGTTAGAAAAGGTTTTATACTATTTATATAATAATAATAATAATAATAATAATAATAATAATAATAATAATAATAATAATAATAATAATAAATATTAATTATTATTATTATTATTATTATTACTATTATTGAAATAATTTATTTTATTTCAAATCCTGTCCGATCACATAATATAATGCTCAGTCTTACATATACTCTACTGGTAAAGTCTGGAACACACTCCCTTCATCTGTTTTCCCAACTTCCTTTGACTTGCATACTTTCAAACGCCGTGTATCTGGACACGTCGGCCACCATCGACCATGATATAGATCTTTCCCAACTCCGGTGGAATTTGGTAGGCCTCTGGCCTTTGCCCACCGGAGGAGATATAAATATATATATATATATATATATATATATATATATATATATATATATATATATATATATATATATATATATATATATATATATATATATATATATATAATATATATATTATATATATATTAATATATATTTAAATTATTTTAATATTTTAATTTTTTTTTTTTTTTTTTTTTTTTTTTTTATTATTATTAATTTATATATATAAATAATAATATAATATATTATATATTATATATATATATATATATATATATATATATATATATATATATATATATATATATATATATATATATATATATATATATATATATATATATATATATATATATATATATATATATATATATATATATATATTATACCTATGTATTAGGGATAATCTTCGCTAAAATGTGAAGATCCAAGTTTTATTAATTTTTATATTTATGTTTCGGGTTTTTATGCATTATTATCCCTATAAAGATTAAGCTCCAAATAGTTAATACACTGCTAAAATTGTCCTAACGAATCGTTGGGACAAGTGGCAAAAAAAATGTCACAACAAAATTTGTCAGTTACTTTTTTATTAGAAAATAAATCGGTGAAGCGACTTTCTTATGCTTAACATGTATTTTATCTATTGAAAATTTTACTCTAACATTTTTTTACCCATTGTCCCAACGATTCGTTAGGACAATTTTTGCAGTGTACTAAAGAATAGTTCAAGGCTATGAACTTTACATTTGCAGTATAATATTTTAGTTTGATTTAAAATACGAAATTGTTATGTGAATTTTATGTTACTTAAAAGTATTAAAAAAAAAATATTCATTAAAAAAAAAATTGCATTTAAAAAACTTATTTTAATTATTATAATTAATTGGTTTATAGACAAAACTCTTACAGGAAAAACCATTTTGGCATTGTTATATCAGAATTGCCTCATGGCTAGTATATATATATATATATATATATATATATATATATATATATATATATATATATATATATATATATATATATATATATATATATATATATATATATAATAATAAAAATTCGCCTACAGGAAGAGTTGTTAGCCCTGTCAGTAGGTTCATTCGAGGATGAACCAAGGGTTTAACGTGCCAACGCAAACATTCGCTGGCTGGCTAAGTCTATCACGCAGGCCGAATTTGAGTGCACCTACAGTAAGCACTTATTAGAGTACTTATTACGCATAAGTGGGCGGGGCTAAGTGCAAGAGAGAACTACTCAAATTTCTCTACTCCGACCAGTCCTCGAACCCTGGATCTCTCGCTTGCTGGGCGAGTGCGCGATAGTCTGAGCTACGGAGAGATGGAATTTGGACGAATATATATAATATATATATATATATAATATATATAATATATATATATATATATATATATATAATATATATATATATATATATATATATATATATATATATATATATATATATATATTATACGGTGGTTTTATTTTTAAGGTGTTGAATTTCAAATGGGATACCAACTTTATTACATGAAACACTAGTAAGAGGTGTGTGAAATTATTGCTTGATTCCGATAGCAATAATAGTTGTCTCATCTCGATTGAAGATATCGAGTGGAGTAGGTTTTTTTTCTAACATTCAGATTTCGGTTTGAGTTCTCGTTACTTTTAACATATTTAATGTTATTAACAACGATTTTCATTTTTTATATAATAATATTGATATTAATAAACATTTTTACGTATATATTGTAATGTTGTTTTACGTGTTTTTTTATCCATGTGATAATAATGTCGCTGACAAAACGTGTAAGATTGGAATCACTGACCCGATGTGATACCGTCAGTATAAATATGTGCATCTCAAGAATCTTTTTCAGGACTGGGGGAGGACGTCTTATATTTATTGACTATGTACGCCAATTCGTATAATATTTGCGACATCTTAGAGGTGGTTTTTGATTCCACCGTTGGGATGTCATTTGAGACTGGTTTCGATTTTCAAGAAAGTCCCCAAAAAATAGTCGAAAATGCACAAAATAAAATTTACATCTGGTGTTACAGATACATTCGTCAAAGAACATCTGCCGAACATTAATATTCTACTTACTTTTGCTCTAACAAATCCTGAAGAAGGAAATTATCGTAACGAGGGCTGTGGAGAAAGGCTTGAACTGATGTTAATTTTTTGGGGGGACTTTCCCTCCTAGGAATTTCATTCAGATCTCCTAGATCCTTTCATCACTCAAGGTAGAAGGCAAAAGCAATTTACTCTCTGAAAACAATTCTCCTTCGGAATCAATTCGTACTCAAGCCTGTCGATTATAATGAAATCAGAGATGTATGCATATTTCTTGTATGTCTCTACGTGAAGGCAAGGATTCGATTACCTATCGCACATCAGCTAGGCGAATATACATAAATTCAGTAACCATATGTGGTATGTCATCAAAAACTTCAGGATTCGCATTACTTGATACAAACGGTCCAGTTGAAACTAAAGTGTTAATGGTCGAATCCCTAAATTGTTCTGAACATGAAGTGGACAAGGTAAAAAATTAACTATCGATCCGTGAAACTTGGATGAATATATAGGACTAGAAACTGAAAATTTTATTTCACAATATTCAAAAACATTCTTTGAAATTTTTTGAATTAATACGAATTTCTTGGAAAAGCTTCCGTCAGAGTGGAATAATAATAATCAATACCAACAAGGTCTACAAATTATAAAAAGCCTGGAAAGTAGTTAACGATGCTGTGGACCATGGTGTGAAACTAAAGAAAGATTATAATAATAAATTTCAAACAACGGACGAAGAAGAAGAAGCAAAACATTCGCAAAATTGAATCTGAATAGAGGTGCAAAATATTCAGATACGAAAATATCTACGCTATATAAATAAATCTGAAGACAGGACGGGAAAATATATTAATTCCGTATACTAACGAAAGAAAGTAATATTAATATTGATTTCAAATTTGTACTACATTCCGAAAATGTAGAATTATGAATAACAAATAGGAAGAAATAAACTGATTGCGACAAGTGTTTTAACAAATCTTTCCCAACCATTAATTCATATCATATCTATGAGATTATCATCTTAAATGTGGTATTATTATCTACTCTTTAGGGGGATAAAGTATTATCTACTCTTTAGGGGGGTAAAGTATTATCTACTCCTTAGATGAAACCTTTTAGGGGGTTTGATGTCTTGAAATTTTCATAGAACTTAATTTCTCACCTCTAGCTAAACGCCACCCTAATATATATATATAATATATATATATATATATATATATATATATATATATATATATATATATATATATATATATATATATATATATATATATATATATATATATATATATATATTTGTGCTTGTGTGTGTACAAGTGTTTGTGTATAAGCAGAAAGTTTTTAAATATTAATCGCATGATTTAACAATAAAGAGATCAAAGAGATCAAAGAGTTTGGCTTTTAAAGATTTATTTTTCTTTATTTATTTACTGAATAAAAAAAAAAGAAATAAAAAAAAAAAAAAATTTGAAAAGGATTTTATTTCACAAATTTGGATTGATAAATGAAAAGCTTTTTTTTTTTTTTCATTTTTTTTTATTTTTTAATTTATATTATTATTGAAAAGGTTTTAATTTTTATATATATATTATATATATATATATATATATATATATATATATATATATATATATATATATATATATATATATATATATATATATATATATATATATATATATATATATATATATATATATATATATATATATATATATATATATATATATATATATATATATATATATATATATATATATATATATATATATATATATATATATATAATATATATATATATATAAATTCTGTTTCAACTATCGTTAATCCAGAGGTATTCTAAAATAGAAAATTGATAAGGTTCTCTCCTAGATTAGAAGATAAAAGAAATATTCCGATTGAAATGGAACAAAAGAAACAAAAGACTGTAGACAGTGAAATCGACACAGAAAAGGATCTGTATACCAAAAAGCTTCATATTGAGACAGAAAAGAAAGGGGAGATGAGACAGAGAAAGTTATATATTGATGACAGAAAGTCCACATCAGAGATAGTGAATTGGCAGATTCTGACAATCAAACTATATAAAAATGATCATCATCTGACAACACTGATTAAAAAACGAACTACGTCAAAAAAAATTTAAGAATTATTTACTGTTATTTCATATATCTTCATCATCAATTTTTTTTTTTTTTTTTGCAATACAATAAAACATGCCAATGGGAGTATAGATGCATATGTAAATTTTTTGGTAGAAATCTCTCCATCGCAGCATTTATGTCTCGTATACATTTAAATTTACATCACGGACAACTTCTTGCTGAATACAAGGCACGTAATATATATATATATATATATATATATATATATATATATATATATATATATATATATATATATATATATATATATATATATATATATATATATATATATATATATATATATATATATATATATATATATATATATATATTGGAACAAATTATCTCACAAAATAATATTTAAAATTTTGAACTAGAACGAATGAATTTAGAATCTAATCTAAAAAAGTCCCTATTCATAAAAAGACTAAGATTTTTTTTTTTTTTTTTTTTTTTTTTGCATACCTAAAGACATTGAAATCGCCGATGATAATTTGCAGAAAGTTCTTAAAATCTGCTAAAATTGTATTAAAAAGCATGCTTATGTAAACATGCCTCAAGCTGACAGTGAATATATATATATATATATATATATATATATATAATATATATATATATATATATATATATATATATATATATATATATATATATATATATATATATATATATATATATATATATATATATATATATATATATATATATAGTTCCGCGATAATTTCAAGACACCACCTTAAAACGTTTTACATAAAGGATAGATAAAACTTCTAAAAATTGGTTGAGAAAGATTATGTACAACACGTGTCTCAATCAGTTTATTTCTTCATATTTTTTATTCATAATGCTACATTTTCTGAATGTAGTACATATTTCAAATCGATATTAATATTCCGTTCGTTAGTATACGGTATTAATATATTTTCCCGTCCTGTCGTAGGATTTATTTATATAGCGGAGATTTTTCCGTATCTGAATATTTGCGCCTCTATTCAGATTCAATTTTGAGAATGTAGTGCTTCTCTTCTTCGTCCGTTGTTATTAGAAATTTATTATTATAATCTTCCATTAGTTTCACACCACGTTCCGCAGAACCATTTTCTACTTTCAGGCTTTTTTTCAATTTGCAGTCCTTGAAGGGTATTATTCCACTCTAACGGGTGCTTTTCCAAGAAATCCGTATTAATTCAAAACATTTCAAAGAATGTTTTTGAATATTGTGAAATAAAAATTTCAGTGCTTAATCATAAATATTTATTCAAGTTTCACGGATCGATAGTAAATTTTTTTTTACCTTGTCCTCTTGATGTTTTGAACAATTTA
This sequence comes from Armadillidium nasatum, assembly GCA_009176605.1. Lineage (NCBI taxonomy): Eukaryota > Metazoa > Arthropoda > Malacostraca > Isopoda > Armadillidiidae > Armadillidium > Armadillidium nasatum. Next base: position 17,994 of record SEYY01010647.1, read on the forward strand.
GGGCTTTGACCATTAACACTTCAGGTTCAACTAGACCGTTGGTATCAGAGAATGCTAATCCTGAAGAGTACGTTGACAGATACCGCATTTAATTACTGAATTTATATAAATTTGCTTCACTGATGTCTTTATTTACGTCTCTATCTGAATGAAGATCACATAGGAATTGTAAACCTCAAAGAGAAACCTCTGCTTCAATAGGTGATCTAATCTGTCTTTACATAGAAATGTACAAGAAATAGGCATACGTTTATGATTTCATTATAATCGACAGACGTGAGAACAAATTGATTCAGAAAGAGCGATAAAACGATATGAAATAATACATCTGGGAGATATTCCTCGCAGGGGAATTCTCTCAAGAAAAATTATCATCAGTTCTAGCATTTCTCTACAATACTCGTAAGGATGATTTCCTTTTTTAAGATTTGTTAGAGCAAAGGTAAGTAGGATATCAGTGTTCGTTATATGTTCTTTGACCAATATATCTATTTCTTGAAAATTGAAATATCGGACTCAAAGTACGTTCCAACAGTGGAATCAAAAGCAACCTTTAAGATAATTCTCATAGATATGACATGAATAGGCTTACATAGTCAATAAATATAAAACCCACAATCCTGAAAACAATTAATAGACTCTATGACTCACTTACACTTACTCTAAAAACATGATCTTTCAATGGGCGTTCATTTGAACGAACTTTGAGAGCACACTTGGTAAATGAACGCACATTAATTATAGTTCCAGGAATGTCGAAAATGAAATATCGTTGTTAATTATAGTTTCAGAAAGTAAAACATTAAATAAGTTAAAAGTACCGAGAATTCATCCCAACTGATTTTGGACTTAATCAAGAACTTTAAAATCTCTAAAGTGATTCTAACTGTGAATCTAACTCGAACCTTTCGTCAAACGTGTCATTTTCGTTAACAAATACATATACTCAGTAAATGAGCAAACTCTATCTAAAAATAGGCTCAGGAATTTTACTTCAAATGTATTTCCTAGTTGCAACTTTATTATTTACTATCACTCTAAATCTGTTATAAAATTGACGAAAACATACTTTAGACACGTTTCGTTTTATTTCGCTCACGTTTCTCTCGTTTTGAGTGTCTGTAGATATTTGCAAGTGGTATTATCGTATGTGTATTTAATTGCTGATTTGTTGATTGAGTTTATTGAGAGATTATACTTGACTGTGTAAATTTCAGTTTCTTCAGAGTTATGTGAAGACAAAAAAATTAAAATAAAATAAAATAAAAAAATTAAAAAATTAAAAAAAATTTTTTTACAAATATTTTATAATAATATTAATTTTTTTTATTTAAAAATAAAGTTCGCATTTCACGGGCTTTGCCCTATTCGAGGAGAGGAACTTTTCTAGATAGTTTCCACCTGAGAACCACATAAGGAATCGAACCAGCGTCTTATAGTACGTGAGTCAATCACTCTACCGTTATGCCACTGTAGCCATGCTTTCGAAGCTGATAAACGTTATTCGGAAAATTATTTATGCAAATGACGATAAAAATATCGTTCCACTGAACAACTTTTTTCTTATTATATAGAAACTACGAAGGCGAAAAAACCTGAAGTACATTTTTTAGATAAAAACAATTTTGAACACCAAAAATACTAAAAAATAAAATAAAAGTTAATTAATTAAGAGTTATAAGTACGAATCAATTAACAGAATTAACAGCAAAAGAGGTCTAACCTTGTGAATATCGACTGTTTCAGCACGTAATAGTAATGTAAAAAATGGTATTGCACAATTATATACATTATTTACGTTATTTTTATAATATTTCGTCTTAGTTTTAAAATATTAAAAAAAAAATAAAAAAAATAAAAAAATTCCCCCTTTTTTTTAGCTCCAAATTAGCGATAAATTTTCTTAAATTTTCTTTCCCCGACGTGATGCGGCAACTTGCCAGATGCCAAGGCTAATACGCCATTGAAGTCGTATATACGATCTACTGTTAATTGATCGTACTTATTACTCGAGGGAGAGCATCACTAACTCTCATTGCGTGTGGACGTGTTTCACTCGCTCTAAACTCGTGATGGCCTGAATGGCAGTATTTTGTCTGCCTCTTAGGACGGCATATCCCCTCGTAGGTGAGGTCCGCTCTCAAAAGCAAAGCATAAACTTATTAAAACACGTAATTAATTTTTTTTTTTATTTTTAGTTTACAAAATCTTTTTCCGTAGCTAATTTACCTAAAAAAATGTTTTCAAATCATTTCGTCTTCACGTATTATATATATATATATATATATATATATATATATATATATATATATATATATATATATATATATATATATATATATATATATATATATATATATATATATATATATATATATATATATATGCATTTAATAAGAGTATAATTTTTATACTTTTAATTTTTTTATTTAAAATTTTTTTTTTTTTTTTTTTTTTTTTTTTCAATATGGAGAGGGTAACACAGTGAAATGAATTAGTAAAATACGAAGGTGGTCTCATTGTCAGGAAATTTTATAGAACGGAAAAAAACTACTACATATATTTTGCTTTAAGTATGACGTATGATTTGAAAAAGAGTATAAATATTGTGTGATATTGGCTTCCTGTAAATTTTTAAAACGAGACGTTTTTTTTCTGTAAGTTAAGTAGGTGGAGAAAAGGTGGGTGTATTACTGTTATTTTTTTGATTTCGTATGTTAATTGATGGAGTAAGGTTGTTAATTTGTAGTAAAAAATTGTGTGGTCGGAAAATTGTTTGGTACCACAGCCAATATATCATCCACACATTCGAAACCAGGAGTTAATGATGCTATAAAGGGGTGTGAGAGTTAGTACCTGAGTTTCATAAAATTCCAGGTATTAATTATCATTAATTGAGTTTAAACTGTTTGCCCATTCCTGTTCCGAAAATTTGTCTATTGAAACTTATTGAAAGAGAAAACGTTTTATTTCATGAAAATTTTTATTAATTCGGTATAAAATTAATTAGGGAGGTGGGCAATGCCGTATTTATTAAGAATTGTGTAAGAA
>SEYY01010648.1:0-15000 GCA_009176605.1 Armadillidium nasatum
CCCAGATATGCGAGGCGTACTCCATACAGGGCGAACAACACCCCTATACAGAGCAAGCAACTGGGTGGCGTAAAAAAAAACTACGAAGGCGCCACAGAACACCCCAACCTCTTAGAAGCTTGTTTAGAGAGAGAAATAATGTGATCTTTCCAAGAAAGATCACGAGAAAAAGAAACACCGAGAATATTGAGAACAGATGAAGGTTTGAGTTGAGTGTTTTCGAAGAAGATGTCATAGTTGTGTGGAAGATTGTGTCGAGTAGAAAGATGGAGGAATTGAGTTTTTGAGGCATTGAAAACGACCATGTTTTCTCTGCCCAATTTGAAATGAGAGATAGATCAGAGGTCAGTTGCTCCAAGGCAATCCTTTCTTGCGTCTAATAACTGCTGTTGGGAGGGGCGTCTTTCAAATTGAAAGGAATAATGAAGGGTGGAATCATCGGCATAGGAGTGTATAGGAGACGAAGTAATAGAGAGAATCATTGATGAAAATTAGAAAAAGAGTTGGAGAAAGGACAGATCCTTGAGGAACACCACTATTTATAGATTTAATAGGAGGAACGGTGGCCGTCTACAACAGCTGCTATAGAACGACCAGAAAAGGAAATTAGATAGGAGGTCACAGAGAGAAGGATAGATTCCGAAAGAGGGAAGTTTGGAAATCAAAGCTTTGTGCCAGACTCTATCGAAAGCTTTCGATATGTCTAGCGCCACAGCGAAAGATTCACCGAAACCCGAAGAGCGGAGGACCAAGAGTCAGAAAGTAGGGAAAGAAGATCACCAGTAGAACGTCCTTTACGAAAGCCATACTGGCGATCAGAGATAAGATTGGAAGAATTGAGATGTTTCCAAATCTTCCTGTTAAGGATAGATTCGAAAACTTTAGAAAGAACGGAGGTTAAAGAAATTGGACGATAGTTAGAGGGTTGAGAAGGGTCCCCCTTCTTCGGTACAGGTTGAATGAGAGCACGTTTCCAACAAGAAGGGAAGATCGAAGTAGAAAGGCAAAGACGAAATAGTTTACCAAGGCAGGGTGCAAGCTCAGAAGCACAAGTTTTGAGAACCGCAGGAGGAATACCATCAGGACCATACGCCTTCTTAGTGTTAAGCTCAGAGAGAGCAGAAATGACATCTTTAGAAGAAATTACAATGTTAGGCATAAATGAGTTGGAGGGGGTTGTAGGAGGAGGAATAGCTCCGGAATCGTCCAAGGTAGAGTTAGAGGCAAAAGTTTGGCGAAGAGTTCAGCTTTAGTAGAAGGTAAAATGGCAGTTGTGCCATCAGAAGAGACTAGAGGAGGGAAAGAGGAAGAAGCAAAGTTAGAGTTGACATTTTTTTGCGAAATGCCAGAAAGGACGAGATGAAGAAGAACCAGAAAGATTATTGCATTTGCGGCGGAGAAAAGAGTTTTTGGTATCTCGAAGAATAGATTTTGCACGATTCCGGGATGAAATATAAGTAGCATGAGTTTCAGGAGTTTGAAGACGACGGTAATCTCTGAAGGCAGTATCCCTGCGGCGGATAGCGCGAGAACAAGCAGAGTTAAACCAAGGTTTGTTAGGTTTAGTAGAAGGGAAAGAATATGGAATGTATGCTTCCATGCCAGAGAGAATCACCTCGGTTATACGCTCGGCACATTCCGAGGGACCCCTCCCACGAAAGCAATAATCATTCCATGGGAAATCAGAGAAGTACAACCGCAAGTCTGACCAGTTAGCAGCACCGAAGTGCCACAGACGTCTCCTCGCCGAAGGCGGGGCCGTTCTTGCGGAAGACTTGAAGAGACAGAACAAGATACGGAGATAAGAAGGTGATCGGATGAACCCAGAGGAGGAAAGAGTTTAACAGTATAAGGAGAAGGATTAGAGGTTAAGAAAAGATCAAGTATGTTGGGTTCATCACCAAGACGGTCAGGGATACGGGTAGGGAGTTGCACCAACTGCTCAAGGTTGTTCTGGATAGAAAAGTTGAAGGCGAGTTCACCGGCTGGAGATTGAGAACTAGAGGAAAGCCATTGGCGGTGGTGAACATTGAAATCACCTAAAATGATGATTTCAGAGAAAGGAGAAGAGGATAGAATGTGCTCTATTTTGGAGTTTAAATAGTCGAAGAATTTTTTATAGTCAGTAGAATTAGGAGATAAATAGACAGAACAAATAAATTTAGTAGTAGAATTGCAAGAGAGCTTAAGCCATAAGGTAGAAATTCATGAGACTCCAAATCAGAGACACGAGAGCAAATAACATCGTTGCGCACATATGCGCAACAACCGCCTTTGGCTGAAAATTGAGGATAGAGACAGTAGGAGGTAACAGAATAAGGTTTGCTGTCAGCACACTCAAGCACCTGAGTTTCGGTTAGAAATAAGAGATGAGGTTTAGAAGAAGAGAGATGGTGTTCGACAAAGGGAAATTAGAAAAAAGACCGCGAATGTTGCAGAAATTAATGAAAAAAGAAGACCGTGTATCGGGGCAAGCCGGACGCCGGGTCATGGCGGCACCATCCCCATCATCGGAGGCCGCCAACTCCCAAGTGATGATGATGGAGGTTGAGGGGCATTCTTTGGATGCCGCCCCTCTAAGCATCTCCGAGGCAGCTGTTGGTTTCGCCATTTTATTTTGTTTTGTTTTAGGTAATGTAAGAGTAAGTGCATGTAAAATGTGGGAACATGTGAAGAATTGGGGTGGAGAGGTATTTGGAGCATAGACACTCCAGTGTGAGGCGGGGGTACGCTAGAGAACCCTCTGAGAAGGTGAAACGCGAAAAGGAACGAACCAAAGGGCAACGGAGTGAAACGGAATGGTCTAACCCATCCTATCACTCCGTGGGTTATGCCCAATGGGGGGTACTTGCATCGCTTCGGACGGCGCTACGTCCTCCCCTATAAATATATATATATATATATATATATATATATATATATATATTATATATATATATATATATATATATATATATATATATATATATATATATATATATATATATATATATATATATATATATATATATATATATATATATATATATATATATATATATATATATATATATATATATATATATATATATATATATAGGTATATATATATAATAAGCGAAATTAAGAAATGCAAGATACAGAAACGAAATGTAACTGAACATTCTATGTTACAAAGACTGTTAGAGCAGAATGCAATAATTATTTGTTCCTCAGACCCTAACAGCAACCTAGAATTATTAACTGCCAATCAGTGGAAGTTATTAAAAAATATAATTCGAATGTTACAACCATTTGAAAATTTGACAAAAAAAAATTTAATTGTCATAGTGTAGATTTGTCTTTTGTAGTACCTACCGTAAATGCACTGCAAAACTATATTATCAAAAACTTTTAAGAATAACATTGGTGTTAAAACTTTGAAGGAAAAACTTTTGATATTATTAAAAGAAAGAAAACACAAAAAGCAATCTTAAACCCACAATACAAATTAGCTCCACTTGATGCAAAAGAATATTATGAAATAAAATTAATGATTAATGAGGAAATATATTTAGAGCTAAAAATAAAAAGAAAGCAGAACACTCAGTTCAGGTTCAGAATGTCAGGAAGATCATTCATTGTTCTCCACCTCATTCTGATGTTATTAGAGAAACAAAAGAAATAAGACATTCAAATGGAGACTCATTTTTCCTTTTGGGAATACTTCGATGAAATGTCGCACAGGTCATCATCTGATGAAAATGACCAAATAGAAATAACTGGGGAGGGTTCAGATATTCTTCATAAAAAAAGACTTAAAGATAAGGATATTTAGCAAACAAGGTGTAGAAGCAATAGTTTAGAAAAAGTTAGAATAATAAAATAATAACATTAAAAATTACTTTTCCTCTCCACTTATGGAAAGAAGATCAACATAAGACGATACATCAGATAACGCTAATTGTGGTCTAATCAGTCTAAATATCAACAAAGTTGTCCTCCTGACCTAGCAAGAAAATATTTGTCTGCTCTTTATTCAAGTGTTTTTAATGAAAGAATGTTTAGCAGGGCAGGAAACATTAACACTGAGAAAAAGAATTCGAAATTCTTCCGAATAGGCAGATAAAGTACTTTTTATTCATCATAATTTACAACTACTTCATTTAAAGTAATAAATGACCAATAATGAAGTTCATATATATATATATATATATATATATATATATATATATATATATATATATATATATATATATATATATATATATATATATATATATATATATATATATATATATATTATATATATATATATATTATATATCCGCGCATGCGAGGATGCGGAGCATCCGCACAAAATCAACGCATCCGCATCCGCATTTTCGAAAATTCAACATCCGCATCCGCATTTCGAAAATTCAACATCCGCATCCGCATCCGCACTTCCGAAAATTCAACATCCGCATCCGCATTTTTCAAAATTCGACATCCGCATCCGCATCCGCATCCGCAAATTAGAAAATATGACATCCGATCCATCACTATATATATAAAAAATATATATATATATATATATATATATATATATATATATATATATATATATATATATTATATATATTATATATATATATATATATATATATATGCGAATTGTAGATCAAGAGTGAGAGGTGAAGAGAGAACTATCGGATTGGTTTAGCATAGGAGGGGATTGAGACAAGGGTTTGTAATATCTCCATGTTATTTAATCTATTGATGAATGGTTTACTTAGAAAAATGGAGAGAGAAGGGAAGAGTATTACGTTGAGAAATATGGAGGGTGAATGTGAAGTGAATGTTTTACTTTTTGCAGATGATGCGGCATGTGTTGGTGGCAGAATCTGGAGAAAAGATGAGAATACTTGTGAGAGAGTTTGAAGGGAAATGTGCAAACACGAGATTGAAATTCAATCCAGCGAAGAATAAAGTTATGAGGATTGGAGGTGGGGATGAGGAAATGTAGAGGGAGGAATTGGTTTGTAGAAGTGTGAGAATGGAAACTTGAGGAGGTGAATGAATTCAAATATCTAGTAATGTTGGGTGGAAGGTAAGGGTGGGACGGAAAAAGGAATAAAGAACAGAGTGGTAGAAGGAATGAAAGTATTGGGGGGGCCTAAGGAAAGTATGGAAGAAAGGAAAAATTTCGAAAGAAATAAAGATAAGAATGTTTGAATGTATGTGTTCCCCTTCTGTATTGCATGTGTGTGAAACATAGACGATAAGTGCTCGGTCGAGAAAAAGTTTCAATGTCTTTGAGATGAAAGATTTGAGAACGATATATAAATTGAGAAGGATTGAGAGGATTAGAAATGAAAGAATAAGGGAGATGTGTAAATAGAAGAAGGGTGTAATTGATAGAGAGGAGGAGGATGTGCTAAAATGGTTTGGACATATGTGAAGAATGAAAGAGAACAAAATGGTTGGCAAGGTATGTAGATCCGATATAGATAGGGGGAGGGGAAGGCCGAAGTGGAGATGGATGGATGGAGTGAGAGTGATTTTGATGGAATGAATTGAGTTTAGACGAGGGTAGAAGATTTGTGGAGACAGAGATGGAGGGAGGTGGTGAAAGCGTTGAAAGGTAAGAATAGTTATGTTTGTAAGGGAATTGTGGAGGGCACCACCTCACGAAAGTGGGAAAGGTGATAGTGATATATATATATATATATATATATATATATATATATATATATTATATATATATATATATATATATATATATATTATATATATAATTAACATCCGCATCCGCATCCGCATCCTCATCAAAATTAACATCCTTATCCGCATCCGCATCCTCATCAAAATTAACATCCGCATCCGCATCCGCATCCGAACTTTTCGAAAATTCAACATCCGCATCCGCATCCGCACTTTCGAAAATTCAACATCCGCATCCGCATCTGCACTTTCGAAAATTCAACATCCGCATCCGCATCCGCACTTCTCCAAAATTCAACATCCGCATCCGCATCCGCATCCGCATCCGCAAATTGGAAAATATGACATCCGATCCATCACTAATATATATATATATATATATATATATATATATATATATATATATATATATATATATATATATATATATATATATATATATATATATATATATATATATATATATATATATATATATATATATATATATATATATATATATATATATATATATATATATATATATATATATATATATATATATATATATATATATATATATATATATATATATATATATATATATATATATATATATATATATATATATATATATTATGGGAGGGGTCCCTCGGAGTGTGCAGAGCGCATAACTGAGGTGATTTTCTCTGGCATGGAGGCGTACATTCCATATTCTTTCCCTTCCACTAAACCTAATAAACCTTGGTTTAACTCTGCTTGTTCTCGTGCTATCCGCCGCAGGGATGCTGCCTTCAGGGACTACCGTCGTCTTCAAACTCCAGAATCTCATGCAACTTATATTTCATCCCGGAATCGTGCAAAATCTATTCTTCGAGATACTAAAAACTCTTTTCTCCGTCGCAAATGCAATAATCTTTCTGGCTCCTCTTCCTCTCGCCCTTTCTGGCATTTTGCAAAAATGTCAACTCTAACTTTGCTTCTTCCTCTTCCCTCCTCTAGTATCTTCTGACGGTTCAACTGCCGTTTTGCCTTCCTCTAAAGCTGAACTCTTTGCTTAAACTTTTGCCTTAAATTCAACCTTAGACGATTCCGGAGCTGTTAATACTCCTTCAACCCCCTCTAACTCATTTATGCCTAAAATTGTAATTTCTTCTAAAGACGTCACTTCTGCTCTCTCTGAGCTTAACACTAAAAAGGCGTACGGTCCTGATGGTATTCCTCCTGTGGTTCTCAAAACTTGTGCTTCCGAGCTTGCACCCTGCCTCGGTAAACTTTTTCGTCTATGTCTTTCTACTTCAACCTTCCCTTCTTGCTGGAAACGTGCGCTCATTCAGCCTGTGCCGAAGAAGGGGGACCTCTCTCAGCCCTCTAACTATCGTCCTATTTCTTTAACCCCCGTTCTTTCTAAAGTTTTCGAATCTATATTTAACAGGAAGATTTGGAAACATCTCAATTCTTCTAATCTTATCTCAGATCGCCACTATGGCTTTCGAAAGAAACGCTCTACTGGTGATCTTCTTTCCCTTCTCTCTGACTCTTGGTCCTCCGCTCTTCGGCATTTCGGTGAATCTTTTGCTGTGGCGCTGGACATATCGAAAGCTTTCGATAGAGTCTGGCACAAAGCTTTGATTTTCAAACTTCCCTCTTTCGGAATCTATCCTTCTCTCTGTGACTTTCTCTCTGATTTCCTTTCCGGTCGTTCTATAGCAGCTGTTGTAGACGGCCACCGTTCATCCTATAAATCTATTAATAGTGGTGTTCCTCAAGGATCTGTCCTATCCCCAACACTTTTTCTGCTATTCATTAATGACCTTCTCTCTAATACTTCATCTCCTATCCACTCCTATGCTGATGACTCCACCCTTCATTACTCTTTTCATTTTGAAAGGCGCCCCTCCCAGCAACAGTTAATAGAGGCAAGGAGGGTGGCCTTGGAGCAACTAACCTCTGATCTATCTCTCATTTCAAATTGGGGCAAAGAAAACATGGTCGTTTTCAATGCCTCAAAAACTAAATTCCTCCATCTCTCTACTCGACATAATCTTCCACACAACTACGATATCTTCTTCGAAAACGCGCAACTCAAACCTTCATCTTTCCTTAATATTCTCGGTGTTTCTTTTTCTCGTGATCTTTCTTGGAAAGATCACATTACCTCTCTTTATAAACAAGCTTCTAAGAGGTTGGGTGTTCTGAGGCGCCTTCAATATTTCTTCACACCACCCCAGTTGCTTGCTCTGTATAGGGGTTTTGTTCGCCCCTGTATGGAGTATGCGTCACACATCTGGGGTGGTTCCACACACACAGCTCTCCTGGAAAAGGTGGAGTCTAGAGCTTTTCGCCTTATCAAATCTCCTGCTCTCACTAATTCACTCCAATCTCTTTCTGCCCGTCGAAATGTTGCGTCACTCTCTCTATACTATCGCTATTACAATGGACACTGCTCTTCTGAACTCTCTCGTCGTATACCTCCTCCATTAAGAAGGGTTCGTGCGACTCGTCTTTCTACACAGTCTCATCCTTTCTCTGTCCAACTCTCTGACCCCAGACTTAACCGCTATGCTCAATCTTACATGTACTCTACTGGTAAAGTCTGGAACACACTTCCTTCATCTATTTTCCCAACTTCTTATGACTTAGGCACCTTTAAACGCCGTGTATCAGGTCATGTCGGCCTTTAATTTGACCATGTTTCCGACTTTCCTCCCAACTCTGGTGGAACATTGGCAGGCCTCTGGCCTTTGCCCACCAGAGGAGAAAAAAATAAATAATAAATAAATAAATATATATATATATATATATATATATATATATATATATATATATATATATATATATATATATACTTGAATCCATAGGAGGGTGCTTGGAACTCCTACTTTGGTTACAATGGAATCCTCCTGAGCTGCTCCTGGGTTGCAGGAGCAACCAACAATTCAAGCAACGCCAACATGGGCACAACAACTGTTGCGACGAAATTAGGAATATAAGAGAGAGAGAGTTCATAAATATTCTCAACAAAGAACCCACAACATTTCATGAAGACACATACAAGTCTTAAACTGCTGCTTGCTCTTAGTCCCTTAAATAAGGGCAAGAAAATTATTCATTAATTTGATTGTGTATAACTAAAAATACAAAGCTTTATACTACTTTTAGATTTATTACCGAAGTTCATTAGTGTTACTATATTTCCAAAGATTGGATGAAATTTTCATCGAAGTTGTTTAGAAAAATCTATATGTAAACCTAAAACCTTTTTAAAAGCTCTATAAAATTTTTTAAAAAAAATTATAAATACTGCTAAAGTTTTTTGGAACTTGATGTTTCAACCTCACTCACTCTAGTCTTTCTTTTTCTCTGTATCTTCCCACTAAAAGGGAAATGTCGTTGCACTTTCATTCTTTATGTGAATTTGAAAAAAAGAACATTGTATTTCTGATGCCTAAGAATGTTGAAATGTATTCCTTGGAAGCGAATTTTACATTGTTTTATTTTCTGATCAATATTCAAAACAAGAGTTTGTTTAGTCCTTCTGTACGAAGTGTGATTTACTGTAAATGTTATTTTTATTGTAATTAAACAATATTAAAAGTAATTTACAATCTCGAACTGACAGGATTCAATGATTCACTCTGTAATTAATTGTACTTCTTTACTCAGACTTTGATTTTTTTTTAAATATTGACCGAGTATGTCCTCTCAGTCACTTTAATCATCTGAAAATGTTAGTTGTGAATTTTCAGATTTAAATAAAATCTGCCTTCTCAAATGAGTTTCTCTTGCCCATGCGTGTAACATCCTTTAGCAAGTTGACAATGATTGTCAAATCGAATTTTAAAAATACGTTCATCTTGGAAAAATAAAAGGAATAAAAATATATATTTATTGTTCCTAATTATATTATTTCACTTAAATTCATGAAAATGAAACTATTCATTGTGATTTTCATTACAAAAAACTACAAAAATATTTTTAGGTTTCCAATAAAATATGATCAAAAGTTTCTTTTCGAATCAATTAAAACCAGATTAACTGTTAAGACATTGAAAAGATTCATTAAATATCCACTATTTAAATTACAGATAAGTGTTTCAAAATTTGAACAACGGAAAGGGTTTGAATTTTTTTGGGAAAAAATATGTTAATATAAAGAATTTGTGAAATGTGAGAAAAAAAAGAAGAAATATCAAAGCCCATACGTAACTGTCGCAAAATTGACGCAATTGGAAATTATCAACACATGTATTCTCTGCTGACAATTTTTGAGTCAGAACTTCCTTCACAACAGTTACACCTAAAATTTACTTCCATGCTGGCGCGCACGTGTGTGTGTATGCGTGTGTGTGTGGAATTGTATACTGAATAAATAAATATAATTCTTTCTTCGTAATATTTTAAAAGAAAAAGTATTGATGGGAAGGTCTTTAAATTTCCATTACGTCTTTTATGATATTAAATATATACTTTCTCTTCCTTTTGTTTGCTCTTTGAACGAATAATGGGCTTATATATATATATATATATATATATATATATATATATATATATATATATATATATATATATATATATATATATATATATATATATATATATATATATATATATATATATATATATATATATATAATAATATATATAAGAGAGAGAGAGAGTGAAAACGTTGTCAGACAAACGTAATAAAAATTTATCAAAATAATAGTTATATAACTTATTTTCCCACATAAGCTCCATTACAGACTTAACGCTTTTGCAATCTATATTTCTACCGGTAGATTCCTTCATTGTAGAATTGCTGGAGTTGCTTTTGACACACCAGGTAATAGCTGGTTTCTTTTTGCTTCGTTTAACGACTGAAATCAAGTACTTTTCAGATTTCTTTCAATTTTGGGAACATTAAAAAGTCCGATTGAGCTAAATCAGGGCCATAAGGAGGGTGTGGAAGAGTTTTCCATCGAAATTTCGCACAGAAGAGCCCTGACAGCCTTTGCACAATGTGGTGGGGCGTTGTCATGGTGAAGCAAAATCAGGCTGTACACCTTTCCTCGACGTTTTTTAGCCAGTACGCTCTTCAACTTTTGGATAACACTTTCATAATAGCTGGCGGTAACAGTTTTCTATCCTCCTAAAAAATCTATTGGGATAATTCCCTTTGAATTACAAAAGAGTTTGGTCGTAACCTTTGTAAAAGATCTCTCTGCCTTGAATTTTACAGGTCCAGCTGTTTCCTTCGGATGTCAGTAATTTTTTTTATCAAATTTTGCTCTCTGGGTCAAACAAACTGTTAGATCCAGGTTTCATTCCTAGTGACACAGTACTCGAATAAAATTGTCTTTATTTGCTACAATTTTGGTTAAAATTGATAAAGAATGGTCAGACTTTTGAGTTAGTTGGTCTTCGCGCTGTGCTTTTGGAACCCAGCTAGCTGTAAGCTTGCTCAAGCTAAGATTCTCAGTAAGAATCACAAATGCTGAACCATACAAGATTCCAACTTGATTGACAAATTTTCCAATAGTGATTCAGTGATCTTCTTCAATTAGATTCTGTATAAGCTTGATTTTTTCTTCCCATCGATCATCTTGGAGTTGTTCTCTGCCTTTCTTAAAGCGTTTAATCCAATCATAAACCGCGGCTCTATTTGGTGAAGAGTTTATAAACCTGTTGTAAAACTTAATAATCTCAACAGGCTTCCAACCAAGTTTGGTTAGAAATTTAATGCTTGCTCTAATATCAAAATTCTCCATTTTAAGAGCATAGAAAAGAAATGAAACTGAATGTAAGAAATGTAAATGAAACACAATTCAGTCTAACGTTCACAAAAGATAAAATGATGAAAGTTGTCGAAATTGTTCGAAAAACATCAAAGATAAGTTTGAACATGTTTTAGTCTGTAAAATACTGCGCAATTTAAAATTAAAACATTTTTCTGATATAATTATATTATATATATATATATATATATATATATATATATATATATATATATATATATATATATATATATATATATATATATATATATATATATATATATAATCAACAAAGAGAATAAAATTGCATCCCTAAGGCGTTGATGTTGTCCATGAACTGGAAGAAACGAACTATGAAAATGTTTACGTCAATGTTTCCGGTTTCGTTCTTTTTGTTGATGTAAAAGGAACTGAAGAGTTGAATTGTTTAGATTTCGTTTGGATGGTTATGGGAACAGTCAAAGTAATTGAATATTGAATAGTGAAAATTGTCGCACCTTTTTGAAAGATAATAATCCTCATATACACGAATATTTAAAGTCTAACATTAGAGGAGAGATTTTAATCGTAAGTGAATAACATTAAGAAAGGTGTTAGAAAATGTTATACATATGTTACGAATCTTATCCAGGTAACAAAAAATCATTTTTAACATCTGTTACAATGGTACGTATTTATCATTTATCACATATCTCCTTCTTCATATTCATCTTTTTAGTTTTAATACATCGCACAACAGGGGTTTTTGTCCTTTTTGGAATACTTGCTATATATATATATATATATATATATATATATATATATATATATATATAATATATATATATATATATATATATATATATATATATATATATATATATTATATATATATATATATAAGTGAAGAAGTAATCCTAAAACCAGACAATCACGAGGAAAAGAATGAAGAGAAGGTGTAGTTATTTGAAGAGCTTAAAAAGATTTATCAGCAAAAACAGAAGGAATAAAAAAAAATGATAATCGTGAAGAAATTGGAGACTATAAATACATGATATTTAGGACGACTGAATAAACAAACAGACGAGCAACGAAAAAGGAAAAAGTAAACTGAAATAAATTAAGGCGTTTTGCACGAAAAAAGTTAAATACAAAAAAACAAGAAAAAAAAACAAAGAACTTTCAGTATTTGAGTCACGTGACAATTGAAAACGAACAAAACGATATAAAAACATTAAATTAAAATAAATTTTAAATTAAAAAGTGAAAGAAAAATAAATTTTATTTTAAATTCTCTAAAGAAAATAATTTTTTATTCAAAGAACAAATTATACTGAAATAAAACTATAATTAAAAGAGAAAAAGAATGGAAAAGTAAATAAACAAAGAATTTCCATAGAAAAAAGTGATAAAAGGATTCGAAAAGAAATTTAAAAAAAGAAAAATATTTTCTTTATAAATAAAAATATTTTTTTTTCTTTTTTCGTTAAAACGTGTTTTGTAATTGTATGATTTTGTCGTTAGTGTTTTTGGGTGAATTAAAAGAGAGGAAAAAGGAGAGAATGTTTCTTTACATTCCAATTTAGTCTTTCTTAAAGGAAATGAAAAGGATAAAGAAAGACTTTTCTTACTTAATATAAAGAAAGAGACTTGGTTAATATCAAGAGACTTTGTTAATATCAAGAGGCTTAGTTTGGCTTTTTAGATTAAGACTCTTATGTCCTCGTCACCTGATAACAAACAACAACAACACATTTATTTACTTTTATTTCTATTACCTTCGACCTACTCTCACAGATACGACCCACATACACACATATATTTACATATATATATATATATATATATATATATATATATATATATATATATATATATATATATATATATATATATATATATATATATATATATATATATATATATATATATATATATATTGTGTAGACATCATAAGTAGAGGTCGGTTACTATCTTTTGTAATGGGGATATTTTCAAATATATAATAATATGAGATGGGTACTATATACAGTATATGTTTTCTTAATTACATAAAATATATTAAATACAAGACAGGAATGTATTAAATATTAAAAATCTTTTTCAAATGTATTAAAATATAAAACATTGAAATTTTTTTTTTTTAAAATTTATTTATATTTATATATAATATATATATATATATATATATATATATATATATATATATATATATATATTATATATATATATATATATATATATATATATATATATATATATTATATATATATATAATATATATATATTTCTCTCTACTTTACCAGTAAGGAACATGAAGGATTGAGCCTAGCGGTAAAGTCTGGAGTCAAAGAGTTACAGCTAAAGGATAAGACCGTTAGAATGGCGTGTGGCACGAGCCCTTCACATTGAAGGAGTTATAACAGGAGATATGCGACGAGAGAGTTCAGAAGATGTAATAGCAATAGTATAGAGAGAGTCATAATTCTAATTCATAGTCTGGAGAGTATTAGTGAGAGAGGGGGGGGGAGAGTTGATAAGCCGAGAAGCAGTAGATCTCTTTTAAAGGAGGGCTGTATGAGGTATGTGAGACGTATTCCATAATATAGAGACGATCACCGATCCCATAGAGCAAGCAACTGGGGTAGAGCGAAGAAATTACGAACTCGTCTCAGAAAGGCCCAACCTCTTAGAAGCTTGTTTAGAAAGAGAAGTAATGTGATCTTTCCAAGAAAGATCACGAGAAAAAGAAGCACCAAGAATATTAAGGACAGGTGAAGGATTGAGTTGGGTTTTCGAAGTTGATGCCATAATTGTGTGGAAGGTTGTGTCGAGTAGAGAGATGGAGGAACTGAGTTTTTGAGGCATTCAAAATGACCATGTTTTCTCTGCCCCAATTTGATATACGTGAAACATCAGAGGTTAGTTACTCCAAGGCCACCCACCTTTCTGGCGTCATCTAAATTATAAATTTCAAACTGAAATTAATAATGAAGGATGGACTCTTCAGCATTGGAATTGATAGGTAATGAAATGTTATTAATGCAATGTAAAAAATTTGTTGGAGATAGGACAGAACCATTAGAAACACCATAATTAATAAATTTTTTTAAGCTGCTATAGAACGACTGGTAAGGAAATCAGAGAAGATAGATTCCGAAAGAGGGAAGGTTAGAAATCAAAGTTTTGTGCAAGACTTTATCGGATGCTATCCATGTAAAGCGCGACAAAAAAAAATAAATAAAATAAAAAAATAAAATATATATATATATATATATATATATATATATATATATATATATATATATATATATATATATATATATATATATATATATATATATATATATATATATATATATATATTACTGCGAAATTAAAAGATTTTAATTTTATTGCTTAAAAGCTTAGTTTATGTTTATAGTTATAATGCAAAGTAAACTTTATATATATATATATATATATATATATATATATATATATATATATATATATATATATATATATATATATATATATATATATATATATATATCAGGGGGAAGGGGATGCTGCCCCCCTACAAGCTATTTATTATTAGCTTTAGTGAAGGTTTATAAAGACTTTTTCTTGTTGTAAACCT
>SEYY01010648.1:17500-20521 GCA_009176605.1 Armadillidium nasatum
GAAAACTGAAGCAGACTTTCAAGAATTAGAAAAAGCTGAGAAATGACGAAAAAGCGAG
Organism: Armadillidium nasatum; assembly: GCA_009176605.1. Classification (NCBI taxonomy): domain Eukaryota; kingdom Metazoa; phylum Arthropoda; class Malacostraca; order Isopoda; family Armadillidiidae; genus Armadillidium; species Armadillidium nasatum. The sequence goes on from SEYY01010648.1 coordinate 17,559, forward strand.
AAGAAGCAGACTCATTCTCCAAGAATTGTGTCGGAGAAGTTTAATCAAAGGAAATTTGTATTCTAGAGCAAGCTATTGTATCTTTGCAATAAATAAATATAAAAGAATTTTATTTTATTTTTTTAATGAAAGAATTATACGAAATATTTAATTTCTACTTAATAAAGAGATAGTAATAAGAAACTTTTGGTTTCTTTTAATAAAGAGATATATAGGTAGAACTTTCTGTTCTCTTTTTAAAAGATAGAATTAAATCCAGTGGGAATATTGGTAGAGATAATTTAAAGACAATGGAAATGTCTCTTAAAGAGATAATTAACTTTTAAAAACTTCAATCTACATATAGAACATCGATCATATATATATATATATATATATATATATATATATATATATATATATATATATATATATATATATATATATATATATATATATATATATATATATATATATATATATATATATATATATTACAGTGAACTGGGCTCGCTTGAAAGTTGAAGGCGTTTCCAAGAAATTGTAACGTAAGCCCAGAATTTTTATTTTTTATTTTTTAATTTTTAATTTTTTATTTATTTATTTATTTATTTATTTTTTTTTACAGTAAACACGCCTCCCTTGAATTTCTCTCACGTCCACCCACGTGGGCGCGCCCCCCAAATTGAGAACACCTGTTTTAGATGTTGAGAAATTTTGAAATTTATGATTTCATCAATGTAAGATAAATAACATAATCCAAAAGGCTCTTTTAACACCTTTTTGATCTGTGATGGAATTATTGTCTTTAATAATTAGATTATTTAAAATGGTTCGAAATTGAAAAACATAGACTAGAATTTTGTTAAAAAACTTATCAATATACTAAAAATGGTAAAAAAGGAAGAAACCAGTACAGTAACACTTGCTAAAATATCATTAATAAAACATATACCAAAATCTTTAAAAAAAAATAAATAAATAAAAAAAATTCGAACTAATAAGCAACCATACTTTAGTGAACGTAGTGAATGTTAGTAAATATTTAATGTTGAAATTCAAAACTGACAAAAATAAATAAAAAATAAATAAATAAATAAACCAAGAAAATTTGAGTAAATCAAATACGTTTTTCTTTTTTTTTTTTTAACTACCTCTAAAACCTAACGTAAGCTAGAATAATAAAAAGTTTCAAAAATTAAAACAAAATTAATTTCCTAAATAAAAATAATCTCAGTCAATTATCATTTTTAATATTAATACACAAAAAAAAAAAAGTTAAACAAAAATAAAGTCAACAATAACAACAAAAATAATTTATGCATAACATGCATAACATATATATATATATATATATTATATATATATATATATATATATATATATATATATATATATATATATATATATATATATATATATATATATATATATATATATATATATATATATATATATATATATATTATATATTAGTGATAGATCGGACGTCATATTTTCTCATTTGCTGATGCGGATGTCGGATTTTGGTGAAGTGCGGATGTAGAAGTTTCGTCAGTATGGATGCGGATGTTGAATTTTTGAAAGTGCGGATGAGGAGAGGATGTGAATGCGTATATCATCACACACACACACACACACATATATATATATATATATATATATATATATATATATATATATATATATATATATATATATATATATATATATATATATATATATAATATATATATATATATATATATATATATACATATCCCGCATAATGCAGGGTGACGTCGACTGCAGGAAAATTCCTGCATATATATATATATATATATATATATATATATATATATATATATATATATATATATATATATATATAATATATATATATATATATATATATATATATATATATATATATATATATATAAAGTTGAGATAGCTCCTTTTCTAGTGCACCTTCATCTAATTAGAAAGGTTATATATATATACACCACCATATCCCGCATAATGCAGGGTGACGTCGACTGGCAGGAAAATTCCTGCATATATATATATATATATATATATATATATATATATATATATATATATATATATATATATATATATATATATATATATATATATATATATATATATATATATATAAGTTGAGATAGCTCCTTTTCTAGTGAACCTTCATCTAATTAGAAAGGTTAAAGCCAATACTGGGTTTTCACATACTCATTTAATACACAATGAACGTTTCAAACCTTATCTCTGTCCGACTTCAGCACAAACTAAATTTTACAAATTTTTATTTTAAAATACAATCAAAATATAAATTCATTAACTATATATAAGATATTTAAAATAATAATAATAATAATATAATAATATTAATATTGAAATAACGTAAATGAAAATAAAAAGTCTGGACTATTTTGGGAAAAAGGACTTCAGTATTGAGTGAAAAGGACAATAGAAGAAGCTTGATCATTTAAGGATGGGCAATATGTTTTTATATATAAAACTCCAATATCCTACAATCAAGAAGGGAAGACGCATGTTGAAGGATAGAGAAATTAGAAGAAGAAAAAGAGTTGGTATCTCCATGGTCATTTATGGCAGAGTGTACAGGAGAGCAAAGAGGAAGGTCTGTTCTAAAGGAAACTCCTCTATGCTTATCAATCCTCACTTTTAATTTTAAACCAGTTTGGCCTACATGTGCCGCATTACAGCTGGCTCACTTAAATAAATAGATAATTGAGAGTATGAATTGAGAGGGAGTTATAATTTGTAAGAATGAACTGGCATTGCTGTAAATGTAGATTCAATTAGAGTAAGAATATATCTATTAAGTTGAGATGTAAGTGATCCTATATACGGAAGATGTAAGTATATTTTTGTTTGAGTACAGTAGGAAAATGAAGAGTGGGTCTGAAGATAATTATTTTTTCCTCTTGGAACTTTGGGAATAAATGAAAATGGAAAAGTAATTTAATATTTTC
>SEYY01010651.1:0-19593 GCA_009176605.1 Armadillidium nasatum
AGTAGCTTAATGTCACTATATTAAAATAATTAAGATTCTGTATGAGAAATGATAATCATACTAATGTAGGTAATAATGCTGCATGAAAATAGCTTTCAAGCTAGTGAATAAGAAAAGAGAATGCCCTAATGATGTCAAGAGACGCCAAGTATATTTATATTTAAAAAGAGTTGAAGTCAGTTGGGAGCGCGTCAAAGGTTGGGGGGTGGGGGAGGTGGATACAATGATAATATTCCCCAAAATAAGATAAAATTGCGAATAATCAGAGATAGTTGTGGTTTTAGGGGGGAGGACGTAGTGCCGTCCGAAGCGATGCAAGTACTCCCCATTGGGCATAACCCACGGAGTGATAGGATGGGCTAGACCATTCCGTTTCACTCCGTTGCCCTTTGGTTCGTTCCTTTTCGCGTTTCACCTACTCAGGGGGTCTCTAGTGTACCTCCGCCCCACTCTGGAGTGTCTATGCTCCTACTACCTCTCCACCCCAATTCTTCACACGTTCCCACATTTTACAAGCGCTTACTCTTACATTACCTTTATAATAACAAATCAAAATGGCGAAACCTACAGCTGCCTCGGAGATGCTGCGAGGGGCGGTATCCAAAGAATGCTCCTCAACCTCCACCCCTCACCCCATCATCACATGGGAGTTGGCGGCCTCCGATGATGGGGATGGTGCCGCCACGACCCGGCGTTCGGCTTGCCCCGGTGCACGGCTTTCTTTCTTCATTAATTTCTGCAACATTCGCGGTCTCTTTTCTAATTTCCCCTTTTGTCGAACACCATCTCTCTTCTTCTAAACCTCATTTCCTTTTTCTAACCGAAACTCAGTTCCTTGAGTGTGCTGACAGCAAACCTTATTCTGTTACCTCCTCATAGGAGGTAACAGAGTAAGGTTTGCTGTCTATGCTGTTTGTTTGTCTATCCTCAATTTCAGCCAAAGGCGGTGTTGCGCATATGCGAGCAACGATGTTATTTGCTCTCGTGTCTCTAATTTGGAGTCTCCTGAATTTTCTACCTTATGGCTTAAGCTCTCTTGCAATTCTACTACTAAATTTATTTGTTCTGTTTATTTATCTCCTAATTCCACTGACTATAAAATATTCTTCGACTATTTAAACTCCAAAATAGAGCACATTCTATCTTCTTCTCCTTTCTCCGAAATCATCATTTTAGGTGATTTCAATGTTCACCACCGCCAATGGCTTTCATCTAGTTCTCATGTTACAGCCGGTGAACTCGCCTTCAACTTTTCTATCCAGAACAATCATGAGCTGTTGGTGCAACTCCCTACCCGTATCCCTGATCGCCTTGGTGATGAACCCAACATACTTGATCTTTTCCTTACTTCTAATCCTTCTTCTTATACTGTTAAACTCTTTCCTCCTCTGGGTTCATCCGATCACCTTCTTATCTCCGTATCTTGTTCTGTCTCTTCAAGTCTTCCGCAAGAACGACCCCCGCCTTCGGCGAGGAGACGTTTGTGGCACTTCGGTGCTGCTAGCTGGTCTGACTTGCGGTTGTACTTCTCTGATTTCCCATGGAATGATTATTGCTTTCGTGGGAGGGATCCCTCGGAGTATGCTGAGCGCATAACCGAGGTGATTCTCTCTGGCATGGAGGCGTACATTCCATATTCTTTCCCTTCTACTAAACCTAACAAACCATGGTTTAACTCTACTTGTTCTCGTGCTATCCGCCGCAGGGACGCTGCCTTTAGAGATTGCCGTCGTCTTCAAACCCCTGAAACCCATTCAACTTATATTTCATCCCGGAATCGTGAAAAATCTATTCTTCGAGATACCAAAAACTCTTTCCTCCGTCGCAAATGCAATAATCTTTCTGGTTTCTCTTCCTCTCGCTTTTTCTGGCATTTTGCAAAAAATGTCAACTCTAACTTTGCTTCTTCCTCTTTCCCTCCTCTAGTTTCTTCTGATGGTACAACTGCCATTTTACCTTCTACTAAAGATGAACTCTTTGCTCAAACCTTTGCTTCTAATTCTACCTTAGACGATTCCGGAGCTGTCCCTCCTCCTTCAACCCCCTCCAACTCATTTATGCCTAATATTATAATTTCTTCTAAAGATCTCATTTCTGCTCTCTCTGAGCTTAACACTAAGAAGGCGTATGGTCCTGATGGTATTTCTCCTGCGGTTCTCAAAACTTGTGCTTCCGAGCTTGCACCCTGCCTTGGTAAACTATTTCGTCTTTGCCTTTCTACTTCGACCTTCCCTTCTTGCTGGAAACGTGCGCTCATTCAGCTTGTGCCGAAGAATGGGGGACCCTTCTCAACCCTCTAACTATCGTCCAATTTCTTTAACCTCCGTTCTTTCTAAAGTTTTCGAATCTATCCTTAACAGGAAGATTTGGAAACATCTCAATTCTTCTAATCTTATCTCTGATCGCCAGTATGGTTTTCGTAAAGAACGTTCTACTGGTGATCTTCTTTCCCTACATTCTGACTCCTGGTCCTCCGTTCTCCGGGGTTTCATTGAGTCTTTCGCTGTGGCGCTAGACATATCGAAAGCCTTCGATAGAGTCTGGCACAAAGCTTTGATTTCCAAACTTCCCTCTTTCGGAATCTATCCTTCTCTCTGTAATCTTCTCTCTAATTTCCTTTCCGGCCGTTCTATAGCGGCTGTTGTAGACGGCCACCGTTCTTCCTATAAATCTATAAATAGTGGTGTTCCTCAAGGATCTGTCCTATCCCCAACTCTTTTTCTAATTTTCATCAATGATCTTCTCTCTATTACTTCATCTCCTATACATTCCTATGCCGACGACTCCACCCTTTATTTTTCCTTTCAATTTGAAAGACGTCCCTTCCAACAGCAGTTGATAGATTCAAGAAGGATGGCCTTGGAGCAGCCGACCTCTGATCTTTCTCGTATTTCAAATTGGGGCAGAGAAAACATGGTCGTTTTCAATGCCTCAAAAACTCAATTCCTTCATCTTTCTACTCGACACAATCTTCCACACAACTATGACATCTTCTTCGAAAACACTCAACTCAAACCTTCATATGTTCTCAATATTCTCGGTGTTTCTTTTTCTCGTGATCTTTCTTGGAAAGATCACATTACTTCTCTCTCTAAACAAGCTTCTAAGAGGTTGGGTGCTCTGAGGCGCCTTCGTAATTTTTTTACGCCACCCCAGTTGCTTGCTCTGTATAAGGGTGTTGTTCGCCCCTGTATGGAGTACGCCTCGCATATCTGGGGTAGTTCCACACATACAGCTCTTCTTGAAAAGGTGGAGTCTAGGGCTTTTCGGCTTATCAACTCTTCCGCTCTTACTAACTCTCTCCAATCTCTTTCTTCCCGTCGAATTGTTGCGTCACTTTCTCTTTACTATCGCTATTACAACGGACATTGCTCTTCTGAACTCTCACGTCGCATACATCTTCCGTTGAGAAGGGCCCGTGTGACACGACTTTCTACACAGTCTCATCCTTTCTCTGTCCAACTCTCTGACCCCAGACTTAACCGCTATGCTCACTCTTACATGTACTCTACTGGTAAAGTCTTGAACACACTCCCTTCATCTGTTTTCCCAACTTCCTTTGAATTGTACACTTTTAAACGCCGTGTATCGGGTCATGTATGGGGATGGTGCCGCCACGACCTGGCGTTCGGCTTGCCCCGGTGCACGGCCTTCTTTCTTCATTAATTTCTGCAACATTCGCGGCCTCTTTTCTAATTTCCCCTTTGTCGAACACCATCTCTCTTCTTCTAAACCTCATCTCCTGTTTCTAACCGAAACTCAGTTGCTTGAGTGTGCTGACAGCAAACCTTATTCTGTTACCTCCTCAGTAGGAGGTAACAGAGTAAGGTTTGCTGTCTATGCTGTTTGTTTGTCTATCCTCAATTTTCAGCCAAAGGCGGTTGTTGCGCATATGCGAGCAACGATGTTATTTGCTCTCGTGTCTCTAATTTGGAGTCTCCTGAATTTTCTACCTTATGGCTTAAGCTCTCTTGCAATTCTACTACTAAATTTATTTGTTCTGTTTATTTATCTCCTAATTCCACTGACTATAAAATATTCTTCGACTATTTAAACTCCAAAATAGAGCACATTCTATCTTCTTCTCCTTTCTCTGAAATCATCATTTTAGGTGATTTCAATGTTCACCACCGCCAATGGCTTTCATCTAGTTCTCATGATTACAGCCGGTGAACTCGCCTTCAACTTTTCTATCCAGAACAACCTTGAGCAGTTGGTGCAACTCCCTACCCGTATCCCTGATCGCCTTGGTGATGAACCCAACATACTTGATATTTTCCTTACTTCTAATCCTTCTCCTTATACTGTTAAACTCTTTCCTCCTCTGGGTTCATCCGATCACCTTCTTATCTCCGTATCTTGTTCTGTATCTTCAAGTCTTCCGCAAGAACGGCCCCCGCCTTCGGCGAGGAGACGTTTGTGGCACTTCGGTGCTGCTAGCTGGTCTGACTTGCGGTTGTACTTCTCTGATTTCCCATGGAATGATTATTGCTTTCGTGGGAGGGATCCCTCGGAGTGTGCTGAGCGCATAACCGAGGTGATTCTCTCTGGCATGGAGGCGTACATTCCATATTCTTTCCCTTCTACTAAACCTAACAAACCTTGGTTTAACTCTACTTGTTCTCGTGCTATCCGCCGCAGGGACGCTGCCTTTAGAGATTACCGTCGTCTTCAAACCCCTGAAACCCATTCAACTTATATTTCATCCCGGAATCGTGCAAAATCTATTCTTCGAGATACCAAAAACTCTTTTCTCCGTCGCAAATGCAATAATCTTTCTGGTTCCTCTTCCTCTCGCCCTTTCTGGCATTTTGCAAAAAATGTCAACTCTAACTTTGCTTCTTCCTCTTTCCCTCCTCTAGTTTCTTCTGATGGTACAACTGCCATTTTACCTTCTACTAAAGCTGAACTCTTTGCTCAAACCTTTTGCTTCTAATTCTACCTTAGACGATTCCGGAGCTGTTCCTCCTCCTTCAACCCCCTCCAACTCATTTATGCCTAATATTATAATTTCTTCTAAAGATCTCATTTCTGCTCTCTCTGAGCTTAACACTAAGAAGGCGTATGGTCCTGATGGTATTTCTCCTGTGGTTCTCAAAACTTGTGCTTCCGAGCTTGCACCCTGCCTTGGTAAACTATTTCGTCTTTGCCTTTCTACTTCGACCTTCCCTTCTTGCTGGAAACGTGCGCTCATTCAGCCTGTGTCCGAAGAATGGGGACCCTTCTCAACCCTCTAACTATCGTCCAATTTCTTTAACCTCCGTTCTTTCTAAAGTTTTCGAATCTATCCTTAACAGGAAGATTTGGAAACATCTCAATTCTTCTAATCTTATCTCTGATCGCCAGTATGGCTTTTCGTAAAGAACGTTCTACTGGTGATCTTCTTTCCCTACTTTCTGACTCTTGGTCCTCCGCTTCTCCGGGGTTTCGGTTGAGTCTTTCGCTGTGGCGCTGGACATATCGAAAGCCTTCGATAGAGTCTGGCACAAAGCTTTGATTTCCAAACTTCCCTCTTTCGGAATCTATCCTTCTCTCTGTGATCTTCTCTCTAATTTCCTTTCCGGCCGTTCTATAGCAGCTGTTGTAGACGGCCACCGTTCATCCTATAAATCTATAAATAGTGGTGTTCCTCAAGGATCTGTCCTATCTCCAACTCTTTTTCTAATTTTCATCAATGATCTTCTCTCTATTACTTCATCTCCTATACATTCCTATGCCGACGACTCCACCCTTCATTTTTCCTTTCAATTTGAAAGACGTCCCTCCCAACAGCAGTTGATAGATTCAAGAAGGATGGCCTTGGAGCAGCCGACCTCTGATCTTTCTCGTATTTCAAATTGGGGCAGAGAAAACATGGTCGTTTTCAATGCCTCAAAAACTCAATTCCTCCATCTTTCTACTCGACACAATCTTCCACACAACTATGACATCTTCTTCGAAAACACTCAACTCAAACCTTCATCTGTTCTCAATATTCTCGGTGTTTCTTTTTCTCGTGATCTTTCTTGGAAAGATCACATTACTTCTCTCTCTAAACAAGCTTCTAAGAGGTTGGGTGTTCTGAGGCGCCTTCGTAATTTTTTTACGCCACCCCAGTTGCTTGCTCTGTATAAGGGTGTTGTTCGCCCCTGTATGGAGTACGCCTCGCATATCTGGGGTAGGTTCCACACATACAGCTCTTCTTGAAAAGGTGGAGTCTAGGGCTTTTCGTCTTATCAACTCTCCCGCTCTTACTAACTCTCTCCAATCTCTTTCTTCCCGTCGAATTGTTGCGTCACTTTCTCTATACTATCGCTATTACAACGGACATTGCTCTTCTGAACTCTCACGTCGCATACCTCCTCCATTGAGAAGGGCCCGTGCGACACGACTTTCTACACAGTCTCATCCTTTCTCTGTCCAACTCTCTGACCCCAGACTTAACCGCTATGCTCACTCTTACATGTACTCTACTGGTAAAGTCTGGAACACACTCCCTTCATCTGTTTTCCCAACTTCCTTTGACTTGTACACTTTTAAACGCCGTGTATCGGGTCACGTCGGCCATTAGCGACCCGATTTCGAATACTCCCCAACTCTGGTGAATTATAGTAGGCCTTTGGCCTTTGCCCACCAGAGGAGACATAAAAAAAAAAAAAAAAAAAAAAAAAACCATAACATATTATCTTTAAATTGCAAGGTTAATAAATATTGTCAAATCATTATTGTAGTTTGTGTTTATCTATCTAATTTCTTTGCAAGTGGTAACCTTTATAGTGACTCTTCGAACTCCTAATCTTCTGATTAGGAATCAAAAACTCAATTGCAAGTGAATTTATCTACAATTACCAACAAACAGACACAAAATTCTTTGCTATAAAAGTGTAGTTTTCGTCATCTCGAAAGCTGTAATCCGATATAATTCCCCCAGATAACGGAGTCAAGTACTTGGGATAAAATATACTTTATGAAAACAGGCCTAAAATGAATCTTGAAGGTGGCAAGTACATCTTTTCCCTTAAGCAACAGAAAACAAATAAAAGAAAAGTGATTTCAATGTTTCAAATAACAAAGAAATGAAAAGGTGAAAATTTGAAAGGAAATTTTAGGGAAAAAAATAGGTCTATAGTCTTAAATTTAAAGAAAAATTAATAGGGTTAGGTCTTAAAGTTAAAATTAGTGAATTAAAAGGGATTAAGTGAAAAATATTCTTTTTTCAGTGTTAAAACGTGAAAAATAATAATAATAATAATAATAATAAAATAATGCTGTATGTAAATAATACGGGAAATAATAATAGAAATAATAATAGAAATAATTAATAATAATAATAATAATAATAATAATAATAATAATAATAAATAATAATAATAATAATAATAATAATAATAATAATAATAATAATAATAATAATAATTACAATAAAAACAATAATAGTTATAAATATGATTTTGATAATAATAATAATAAAAATAAAAATAAATATGGTGTTGATGATAATAATAATAATAATTATTAAAATAATAATAGTAATAATGGTAATTATAGCAACAATGGTAAACATAAATGTAGATAATAATTAATGTATTGAAATTAAGGATCCCCAATATTTTGAAAAAAACTAATTAAAAAAAAGAGAAGAACTGAGAATTTATTGCTATAGAAAAGAGCGAAAATGTCTCCGAAAAATAGTAACTGATAGAATCTCCAACTCCCAATCTCCAAAATTTTTTTGCGGAGTGAGGTGAATAAAACATTCGAAGAAAAGGCTGATGCATATGTGAGATAACTGGGAGAATATGTGACCTACACCAAAAGAGAAAAAGAAAGTCTCCGAAGTCTAAAGTCACCCATTGAGAGAAAGAAATTTGCAACTTGAAGAAGAAAAAAAATGGGCTCGCATTTCAATACAGAAAGTGAAGACAATGCTTCAGATTTTGGTTATTAATTCTATTAGGTAGAGTTTACTAGCTATAGTGACTTGGTGACGCGCCGGAAGAGACAGCCTGGCAGAAGAGATTGCAAAAACTAAGCATTCTTCTGGCATCACACTCTATAAAGAGAACCTTTATGTGGAATAGATGGAAGTCTTGGAGAATCCTGAGCGATCCAAAACGAAATAAAATTATAAGTTGACAAGCAGATGTGAAAATTTCGCAGGTTAATAATTAAAGCAATAATTAGAAGCAATAAGAAGATCGAAAATGAACAATCACCTAGAAAAATTTTGCGGTAATGATGTTAAAATTTTCAGAATTAAAAATTGATGATTATATCATTATGAAAATTTCGAATTAGTTGCAAATTTTTAATTAGAGAACGGGATCTTTAACGAAAGTTCTTATTACCATCTGAAACATAAGAACTTCGGATAAGGGGAAGCAACCACCTGGAACGAATTGACATCCCGTTTGCGCGTTATTTTATATGTTTTTTTTATATCACCTCTGTTGGGCAAAGGCCAGAGGCCTACTACAATTCCACCAAAGTTAAGGGGAAAAACGGAAGAATGGTCAAATTAAAGGCCGACGTGACCTGATACACGACGTTTGAAGGTGTGTAAGTCATAGGAAGTTGGGAAAATAGAAGAAGGTAGTGTGTTCCAGACTTTACCGGTAGAGTACATGTAGGACAGAGCATAACGGTTGAGTCTGGGGTCAGAGAGTTGGACAGAGAAAGGATGAGACTGTGTAGAAAGTCGAGTCGCACGAGCCCTTCTCAGTGGAGGAGATATGCGACGAGAGAGTTCAGAAGAGCAGTGTCCATTGTAATAGCGATAGTATAGAGAGAGTGACGCAACAATTCGACGGGCAGAAAGAGATTGAAGAGAGTTAGTAAGAGCAGGAGAGTTGATGAGACGAAATGAAATAGACTCCACCTTCTCTAGGAGAGCTGTATGTGTGGAACCACCCCAGATGTGCGAAGCATACTCCATACAGGGGCGAACAACACTCCTATTCAGAGCAAGCAACTGGGGTGGAGTGAAGAAATACTGAAGGCGCCTCAGAACACCTAACCTCTTAGAAGCTTGTTTAGAAAGAGAGGTAATGTGATCTTTCCAAGAAAAATCACGAGAAAAGGAAACACCGAGAATATTAAGAACAGATGAAGGTCTGAGTTGAGTGTTTTCGAAGAAGATGTCATAGTTGTGTGGAAAATTGTGTCGAGTAGTGATGATGGAGGAATTGAGTTTTGGTGGCATTGAAAACAACCATGTTCTCTCTGCCCCAATTAGAAATACGAGATAGATCAGAGGTCAGCTGCTCCAAGGCAACCCTCCTTGCATCTAGTAACTGTTGTTGAGAGGGGCGCCTTTCAAATTGAAAAGAGTAATGAAGGGTGGAGTCATCAGCATAGGAGTGGATAGAAGATGAAGTAATAAAGAGAAGGTCATTAATGAAAAGTAGAAAAAGTGTTGGGGATAGGACAGATCCTTGAGGAATACCACTATTAATAGATTTAAAGGAAGAACGGTGGCCGTCTACAACTGCTGCTATAGAACGACCGGAAAGGAAATCAGAGAGAAGGTCACAGAGAGAAGGATAGATTCCGAAAGAGGGAAGTTTTGAAATCAAAGCTTTGTGCCAGACTCTATCGAAAACTTTCGATATGTCTAGCGCAACAGCAAAAGATTCACCGAAATGCCGAAGAGCGGAGGACCAAGAGTCAGAGAGAAGGGAAAGGAGATCACCAGTAGAGCGTTTCTTACAAAAGCCATACTGGCGATCAGAGATAAGATTAGAAGAATTGAGATGTTTCCAAATCTTCCTGTTAAGGATAGATTCGAAAACTTTAGAAAGAACGGAGGTTAAGGAAATTGGACGATAGTTAGAGGGTTGAGAAGGGTCCCCCTTCTTCGGCACAGGTTGAATGAGCGCACGTTTCCAGCAAGAAGGGAAGGTTGAAGTAGAAAGACATAGACGAAAAAGTTTACCAAGGCAGGGTGCAAGCTCGGAAGCACAAGTTTTGAGAACCGCAGGAGGGATACCGTCAGGACCGTACGCCTTCTTAGTGTTAAGCTCAGAGAGAGCAGAAGGGACGTCTTTAGAAGAAATTATAATTTTAGGCATAAATGAGTTGGAGGGGGTTGAAGGAGAAGGAACAGCTCCGGAATCGTCTAAGGTTGAGTTGGAAGCAAAAGTTTGAGTGAAGAGTTCAGCTTTATAGGAAGGCAAAACGGCAGTTGTACCGTCAGAAGATACTAGAAGAAGGAAAGAGGAAGAATCTAAGTTAGAGTTGACATTTTTTGCAAAAATGCCAGAAAGGGCGTGATGAAGTAGAACCAGAAAGATTGTTGCATTTTAAGCGGAGAAAGGAGTTTTAGTATTACGGAGAAAAGGTTTTGCACGATTCCGGGATGAAATATAAGTTGCATGAGTTACTGGAGTTTGAAGACGACGGTAATTCCTGAAGGCAGCATTCCTGTGGAGGATAGCACGAGAACAAGCAGAGTTAAACCAAGATTTGTTAGATTTAGTAGAAGGGAAAGAATATGGAATGTACGCCTCCATGCCAGAGAGAGAATCACCTCGGTTATGCGCTCTGCACACTCAGAGGGACCCCTCCCACGGAAACAGTAATCATTCCATGGAAAATCAGAGAAGTACAACCGCAAGTCAGACCAGTTAGTGGCACCAAAATGCCAGAAACGTCTCCTCGCCGAAGGCGGGGGCCGTTCCTGCGGAAGACTTGAAGAGACAGGACAAGATACAGAGATAAGAAGGTGATCGAATGAACCAAGAGGAGGAAAGAGTTTAACAGTGTTATGTTATTTGTGTAAATTTTATCTATTGTTTGATAATTCTTAATAAGAGTGCTTAATGTTACTATATTAAAATAATTAAGGTTCTGTATGAATAAATGATAATAATTTAGGAAATAATGCTGCATTAAAATTGCTCTTAAACTAGCGAATGAGAAAATAGATTGCCCTGATGATGTCAAGGGACGCCAAGTAAATTTATATTAAAATAGAGTTGAAGTCAGTTGGGTGAACGCCAGAGACTGGGAGGAGTTAAGGTTCTCTCTTGTCGAGTCCAACGACTATTAAATTATATATTAATTTTTTGACCAATTGACAATATCCAAAATAAGATAATATTGCGGGTTATCAGAGCTATTTGAGTTTAAGTAAAACCATATAATATCTTTGCTACAGTGATTGCTTGTGAAATTGCAGGCTTAATAAAGATTGTTAAAAGATTATTGCAGTTTGGGTTTATCCCTATCTAATTTTTTTGCCATATATATATATATATATATATATATATATATATATATATATATATATATATATATATATATATATATATATATATATATATATATGTATTATTAGAAGAAGAGAGGAATTTAATTATTTTACTTACCACTGCAGATCCCCGCCCAAGAAGAGAGCTTGTCATAGCAAAAGTTCCAATGCCTGCAACATGGTGATCGCATAAACTCAATATTATAAAATCGATTTCTGGTCCATTAATATTTCCATTTCCTGATTGATATATATATATATATATATATATATATATATAATATATATATATATATATATATATATATATATATATATATATATATATATATTATAGAGGAGGACGTAGCGCCGTCCGAAGCGATGAAAGTACCTCCCATTGGGCTTAACCGCGGGGTGTAGTGTGGGCTAGACCACTCCGTTTCACTCCGTTGTCCTTTGGTTCGTTCCTTTTCGCGTTTCACCTCCTCAGAGGGTCTCTAGTGTACTCTCGTCTCACATTGGAGTGTTAATGCTCCAACTTTTCCTTCCCTCAACTCCCTTCTCACGTTCCTACAATTTTACAAACGCTTACTCCTACATTAACTTTCAAATAACAACATAAAATGGCAAAACTTAAAACTGCCTCGGAGATGCTACGAGGGGCGGCATCCAAAGAATGCCCCTCATCCACTCCTTCCCCTATCACCACTTGGGAGTTGGTGGCCTACGGTGATTGGGTTGGTGCCACCAAGACCTCTATGCCGACTTGCCCTGGTACACGATCTTCCTTTTTCATTAGTTTCTGCAACATTCGCGGTATTCTTTCTAATTTCCACTTTGTCGAACACTACCTCTTATTCTTAACCGAAACTCAGGTGTTTGAGTACTCTGACAGCAAGCCCTACTCTGTTTCCTCCTACTGTCTCTATCCTCAATTTTCAGCCAAAGGCGAATGTTGCGCATATGTGCGCAACGATGTTGTCTCTTCTTGTGTCTCTAATTATAGTCTTCTGAATTCTCTACTATGGCTTAAACTTTCTTCCAACTCTACAACTAAATTTATCTGTTCTGTCTACTTATCTCCTAACTCTACAGACTATCCTAAATTCTTTGACTATCTTAACTTCAAAATAGAACATATTCTTTCTTCTTCTCCTATCTCCGAAATCATCATTTTAGTAGATTTCAATGTTCACCACCGCCAATGGCTTTCATCTAGTTCTCACTATTCAACTGGTGAGCTCGCCTTCCAATTTTCTATCCAGAATAACCTTGAGCAGTTGGTGCATCTCCCTACCCGTATCCCTGATCGCCTTGGTGATGAACCCAATATACTTGATCTTTTCCTTACTTCTTATCCTTCTCCTTACACTGTTAAACTCTTTCCTCTTCTGGGTTCATCCGATCACCTTCTTATCTCTATATCTTGTCCTGTCTCTTCAAGTCTTCCGCAAGAACGGCCCCGCCTTCAGCGAGGTGACGTTTCTGGCATTTCGGTGCCACCAACTGGTCTGACTTGCGGTTGTACTTCTCTGCTTTTCCATGGAATGATTACTGTTTTCGTGGGAGGGGTCCCTCTGAGTCTGCAGAGCGCATAACCGAGGTGATTCTCTCTGGCATGGAGGCGTACATTCCATATTCTTTCCCTTCCACTAAACCTAATAAACCTTGGTTTTACTCTGCTTGTTCTCGCGCTATCCGCCGCAGGGATGCTGCCTTCAGGGATTACCGTCGTTTTCAAACTCCAGTAACTCATGCAACTTATATTTCATCCCGGAATAGTGCAAAATCTATTCTCCGTAAGACTAAAAACTCTTTCCTCCGTCGCAAATGCAATAATATTTCTGGTTCCTCTTCCTCTCGCCCTTTATGGCATTTTGCAAAAAATGTCAACTCTAACTTTGCTTCTTCCTCTTTCCCTCCTCTAGTATCTTCTGACGGTACAACTGCCGTTTTGCCTTCCTTAAAAGCTGAACTCTTCGCTCAAACTTTTACTTCTAATTCAACCTTAGACGATTCCGGAGCTGTTCCTACTCCTTCAACCTCCTCAAACTCATTTATGCCTAAAATTATAATTTCTTCTAAAGACGTCCCTTCTGCTCTCTCTGAGCTTAACACTAAGAAGGCGTACGGTCCTGATGGTATCCCTCCTGTGGTTCTCAAAACTTGTGCTTCCGAGCTTGCACCCTGCCTTGGTAAACTTTTCCTCTGTGTCTTTCTACTTCAACCTTCCCTTCTTGCTGGAATCGTGAGCTAATTCAGCCTGTGCCGAAGAAGGGGGACCCCTCTCAACCTTCTAACTATCGTCCCATTTCTTTAACCTCCGTTCTTTCTAAAGTTTTCGAATCTATCCTTAACAGGAAGATCTGGAAACATCTCAATTCTTCTAATCTTATCTCTGATCGCCAGTATGGCTTTCGTAAGAAACGCTCTACTGGTGATCTCCTTTCCCTTCTCTCTGACTCTTGGTCCTCCGCCCTTCGGCATTTCGGTGAATCTTTTGCTGTTGCGCTAGACATATCGAAAGCTTTCGATAGAGTCTGGCACAAAGCTTTGATTTCCAAACTTCCCTCTTTCGGTATCTATCCTTCCCTCTGTGACATTCTCTCTGATTTCCTTTCCGGTTGTTCTATAGAAGCAGTTGTAGACAGCCACCGCTCTTTCTTTAAATCTATTAATAGTGGTGTTCCTCAAGGATCTTTCTTTTCACAAACACTTTTTCTACTTTTCATTAATGACCTTCTCTCTGTTACTTCTTCTCCTATCCACTCTTATGCTGATGACTCCACCCTTCATTACTGTTTTCAATTTGAAAGGCGCCCATCCCAACTACAGTTACTAGACGCAAGGAAGGTTGTCTTGGGGCAGTTGACCTCTGATCTATCTCGTATTTCAAATTGGGGTAGAGAGAACATGGTTGTTTTCAATGCAACCGAAACTCAATTCCTCCATCTCTCTACTCGACACAATCTTCCATACAACTATGATATCTTCTTCAAAAACACTTAACTCAGACCTTCATCTGTTCTTAATATTCTTGGTGTTTCTTTCACTCATGATCTTTCTTGGAAAGATCACATTACCTCTCTATCTAAACAAGCTTCTAAAAGGTTAGAAACTGAAGTCTTCGCTCAAACTTTGGCCTCTAATTCCACCTTAGATGATTCCGAACCTAAACCTCCTCCGCTCATTTATGTCATCAGGACCTTCAAGGTCCTGATGACATCCCTCCTGCAGTTCTTAAAACATTTGCTTCTGAGCTTGTTCCCTGCCTTGATAAATTATTTCGTTTCTGTCTTTCTACTCTGACCATCCCTTCTTGCTGAAAGGAGGAAGCGTGCACACATTCAGCCTGTGCTGAATGAGTGCAAGGGGTGGTCCTTCTCAACCCTCTAATTATTGTGATATTTCTTTAATCTCCGTTCTTTCTAAAGTTTTCGAATCTATCCTTAACAGTAAGGTTTGGAAACATCTCAATTTTCCTAATCTTATCTCTGATCGCCAGAATGACTTTCGTAAAAACGCTCTACTGATAATCTTTCTTCCCTTCTTTCTGATTATTGGTTCTCCACTCTTCGGCATTTCGGTGAATTTTACGCTGTGGTGCAAGATATATCGAAAACTTTTGACAGTCATAAAGCTTTGATTTCCAAACTTCCCTTTTTCGGAATCTTTTATTCTCTCTAATTTTCTTTGCGGTCGCTTTATAGCGTCTATTGTAGGCAGCTATCATTCTTCCTTTAGTAGTGTTCCTCAGGGTATTTGCTACTGAATTTCATTAATGGCAACTTCCCTAATATTTCATAACCAATCCTCTCCTATGTCGATGACTACGCCATTCATTACCCCTATTAGCTTGACAGCAATTAATTGACACAAAGGTGGTGACCTTGGAGAAAGTAACCTCTGATCATTCTCATATCTCAAATTGGGGCAGAGAAAAAATGTTCATATTCAATGATTCAAAAACTCAAACACTCATCTCTCTAATCGATTCAACATTTCATCCAGCTATGACATCTTCTTCGAAAACAACTCAAACCATCGACTGTCCTTAATATTCTGCTGTTTTTTTTCTCGTAATCTTTCTTGGAAGGACACATTACTTATCTTTCTAAACAAGCTTCTAAAAGTTTGGGTTTTCTGAGGTACCTTCGTGATATTTTTGCACCACCCAAGTTGCTTATTCCTGATAGAGGTGTTGTTCGCTCCTGAATGCAGAACACCCCACACATCTTTGGTGCTCCACTCATTCAGTTATCTTTTAAAAGGTGAAGTTTATTTCGTTTCGTTTTATCAACTCCTTTGCCCTCATGAACTCATTCCACTCTCTTCTACCCGTCAAATTTTTGGTTCACTCTCTCTCTATACCATTGCTATTGCAACGGAGAGTGCTCTTCAGAACTTTCCGTTGTATACATCCTCCCTTGAGAAGCGCTCGTTTTACACGTTTTTCTACACAGTTTCACCATTTTTGCATTCAACTCTCTTACTCCAGACTTAACCGCTATTCTCAATCTTTCATGTCCTCTATTGGTAAAGTCTGAAGCACACTCCCTTTACCTATTTTAAGCTTCAAAGAGAGTGGGTATTCTGAGAGGCCTTCAGAATTTTTTCACGCCACTCTAGTTACTTATTTTTTATGGGAGTGTTTTTAGCCCTCGTATGTAGTTGGTCACACACATCTGGGGTGGTTCCACTCACTCATCTCTTTGAAAAGATAGTCTAGGGTTTTTCATCTTATTAATTCTCTAGCTTTCACTAACTCTCTACAATCTATTTCTGAATTGTTGCGTCACTTTCTCTAAACTATCTATATTACAACAGACACTTCATCAGAACTCTCCCTTCGTACACATTCTCAATTTAGGATGAATAGAGCGACAGTCTCATATTTCTGCATCCAACTCTTATTCCCTAGACTTAACTGCTATGCTTAATCTTTCATGCAATTTTCTGGTAAAGTCTGGAACACACTTCCATGATCTATTTCTCCAACCTCCTTTTATTTGCGCACCTTCAAGCCCCGTGTATCGGTTCATGTCAGTCTTTAATTCGACTCTGATTTTGATATTTCCCCAACTCTGGTGGAAATAAATATACCTCTAGCCTTTGCCCACCAGAGGAGATATATAATATTATATATATATATATATATATATATATATATATATATATATATATATATATATATATATATATATATATATATATATATATATATATGACAGAAAATTTTTCCGCACCCCAGGATTCGAACCCACTGACAACAGCGTCGCCATTAGACAATGTATAGAAGGCTCTACCACCGAGCTACGCCGCCTCCTCAGTAAAAGAAGGCATGGTAGAACGGTTTTCAAGCTCTTCTGCTTCGAATCACTGTAGCAACTCGGTACCTATTTAAATCCATATCAGGGTGCTTGGAACCCCTACTGGGGTTACTATGGCATTCTTTTGGGTGCTCCTGGGTTGCAGGAGCAGCCAACCAAAGTCAAGTAACGCCGTCATGGGCACAACAACTGTTGCGACTAAATTAGCAATATAAGACGGAGAAAATTTTTCCGCACCCCAGGATTCAAACCCACTGACAACAGCGTCGCCGTTAGACAATGTACAGAAGGCTCTACCACCGAGCTACGCCGCCTCCCCAATAAAAGAAGGCATAGAAGAACGGTTTTTAAGCTCTTCTGCTTCGAATCACTGTAGCAACTCGGTACCTATTTAAATCCATATCAGGGTGCTTGGAACCCCTACTGGGGTTTCTATGGCATTCTGCTGGGTGCTCCTCGGTTGCAGGAGCAGTCAACCAAAGTCAAGAACATACACATGCACAAATGTTATGGAAGAAGAGATATTGGAAATAGTAGAAAGGGGAAACGATGAAGAATTTCTTCCAGAACAATAGGGAAAATTCTCAGAATAGAAAATGTATAAACATTTAACCATAACAGCTGACAGGTTTCGTGTAAAATATAGGGCCACTACTGCTAGAGTCAATGCAGCATAAAGGATATGGGGATATTCAATGGAAGTAATATGCTGGATAGAAAAAAAGTTGAAAGAGAGAGGAAACGTGTTGAAAAAAAGAATGCCATCAGAATGAAATTAGAAAACACAAATTGAATGCATTGGATTTGACAACAGAAAAGATTAAACTAAAAGAAAAGATGGAACTGAAATGGAAGAGCATTATGTTATTATAAAAGAACCATTTGATATTTACACGACTCATGTTACATCAGATTCTGAAAAGGCCAGATGTATTACTAATGAAATAATAACTTTCTTAATTGAGTTTTGAGACTGATTGAAATATATTTGGAAAGACAGATACAGTGATTAATTTGCTTCCTACACACAAATGAACTTCCATTCAAGCACATATTCTAGGCAATTGATGGAGAAATAACAGGACAAAAAACTTTTATGGGTAACATTGGAAATAAAATTGAAGAAGATGTAATTAAGCTGGAGATAGTTGATTTTGAACTTGCAAACAGCAACCTTGAAAAATCCCCTAAGATATCATTAAGCAAATTTGCACTGACCAAGAATTTTTGTATGAAATGTGTATTAGTATAAAATCAGGGAATATATTGCCAACATTATCCAAGAAATCTCCAGGCACTCTTCATCATGCCAGATGGCTAACAAAAGCAATCAGGATCTTACGGTTATACGTTTCCACAAAACATCCTAGCAAAGCTCTTCAAAGTCTAATAAATATATTAATGAAAGTTTGCGCACCAGAGTGGTTTTGAAAGGGGAGTGTCCAATTTTAAAAAGGAAAAAAATATTATTGAAACGTATGAGGTGAAAAATTGAAAATTTCACTTTATATGCGTTTTTCCCTGAAGTTCTACATTCATTTCTGACATTTTTATGAGATTCTAGAGGTTTGTAAGTTATTTGGACCAAAAGTTGTATATTATTAAGTGCTATTTGTTTGAAGCGAGATATAGCCTCTAAAACTTTGGGAATTTTTGAAATTTGGTCAAAAATGGATCATTTTTGAGAGGCTATATCTCAAAACCAACATATAGCATTGAATAAAGTATAGAAAGGAATTTGTAGCCCCATCCCTCCTCTATACACTTACTAAAAATAGGAAATGTTATAGTAGTAGTTATTTTTAAAATTCTTTTTCCAAATGTGGTTTTTTTTTCCAAAAAAAATTTTTTTTTTCGACAGTTGGTCAGTTTTGGGCTTATAACATTTTTTTCTATAACTCAGGGAACAAAACTTTATCACAAGCTTTTGAAGCCAATATAATTCTAAGTATACAGTCCAGATTTCAGGTCATTTCAAAAAATTTCATTCCAAAAAGTGTAACAACCCTATAATTTGAAAAGGGTAAAATTCCAAAATAAATTTTTAACTTTATACAAAAAACAAACAAACAAAAAAAAACTCTAGAAATGGACTTTTTCACCGGGAAAAAAGCTAAATACATTGAAAATTTCAGGAGAATCATTGAAAATAAATTTTTTTTTTGAAATTGGACGGTTCCCTAAAGTCACATCCAAAGGTAACTAATGGTGCACATAATTTTTGGTACCTGAAATGCCTACTTAAAGACATAGACAAAAAACTTGTTATGATTATGGAGCGTGTAATTAGAAACAACTCTTACTTTGCTAATCCTGAGAATGTATTACTTACAATGATAGCGGACACAAAAAAAGATATAAGAGATTTTGTTGTTCAATGAATTAATTATTCAAGCTAGAACAAGGAACTCTAACACAAGTTTTTGAACTTTCCGGGATTATTAAAACTCCTGAATTTTTATAAAAATTTATTTGAAGAAAGCCAGCTGTTAACTAATAATCTTCGGCATCCGCGATAGGCCTGGCCAAGCCAGCGGTATCCGCCGTGGGCTCAAGAAACCCAAGGATCTTCCACGGAAGATCCTACTGACAGGACGAAAGTCCTACCAGGGGTATGGTGAAGAAAAAAAAAAAAAAAAAAAAAAAAAAAATATATATATATATATATATATATATATATATATATATATATATATATATATATATATATATATATTATATATATATATATATATATATATGTGTGTGTGTGTGTGTGTGTTTCAAAATTAGTTTAAGGAAACAATTAAAATATTGCTTTCCTTAACTAATTTTTGAACACACGCACACACACACATATATATATATATATATATATATATATATATATATATATATATATATATATATATATATATATATATATATACCATTGAGAATAAACCTCTTCATAAAAAAAAAATTTTCTTCATGAAATATTAGAAAACAATTTTTCGCATTATTAACGCATAGGTGCACTCTACAAGCTCTGCAAATAGAATATGGGCGAGACTGAATTTTATTTGAAAAACA
>SEYY01010652.1:0-23129 GCA_009176605.1 Armadillidium nasatum
TATTTTTTGTTTTTTTGTTTACTTTGCGGTTTTAAGTTAGCATTTTGCGTTTTTGTGGTAGATCTTTATTGTTGCTATGGGTGCTTCCAGTTAAGCTCAGTCCATTTTTTGGCACTTAATCCATTTAGACCTGCCCATATAGGGCACTGAATCTTTAAGCGCCTTTCCTTTTTAGCACTTAATTACCTAAGCCCGAACCTTTTTCCCACGGTAGGGCGTCAAGGACGCCACCCCTTATTTGACAATCGTGGTACGCTAGTGCTAGTTACAGGGTCTAACTCAAGCTCTTTCCTGAATGCCACTTCTAGCTTTTTCTAACAAGTTCTTGGATTCTTCAGCACTTTATAATACTTAGCACCAATTGGTAAGCCATGCCCACTTGCCATGTGGGGACTGCCAGTGACAACGATTGCTTGCACTAAAGGACAGGGGGAAATGCCAGTGCCAACGATAGCTGGTACTGAGGGTTCAGAGGATTACCAGTTTCAGCAACAGCTGGCACTGATAGTAAGGCATCATCCGGCATCATATCCGGCAAATATCGTTCATATTCAATAACTCATTGGCTACATCCGTGACCAATTAGGATTCAGGCCCTTTCGGTGACTATATCACATTGGTTACATCCGGATACAGCAGTGACAAATCAGGATGCCGGCACTCTCGGTAATGACGTAACCTGCGCATGCGCACGCACACACACTTTACCCTTTGATTTCATGGAATGGGGATCACCAAGAGTTTATGACGTCATCTGATCGCCATTTGTTTCTTGATCACGTTTTTTTCATCTACGTAGATTTTTTCTTGACCACGTGATTTCTGTCCACCATTTTGACTACGTGGATTCCATCATCCTGGATTTGGTGTCCGCCATCTTGGATTTGGTTTCCACCATCTTTCTTTTATGTCCGCAATCTTGGATTTCCATCCACCATTTTGGATTTATGTCTGCCATTTTGAATTTTCCAAACACGTAGTTTTCATCTCCGTAGATTTTTGGTTTCTACATCTGAAGATTATTTTGAATTTAGACCCCATTTTTTCTTGACAGCTGCGCCATCTATTCAGTGAAATCAAACTTCCTCCAATATTCAGATAAATCATACGAACTTAAAACTATTGTGTGACCAGGATTCAAAACCTCATCCTTCTGATTTGAATTCAATCACGCTACCACTACACCAACTGGATCATATCTTAGAATGAGATAATTGTTTTATTCAGGCTCAAAGTTTCCCCTTGTTTTTTCGTCTTTGAAATCGGTATTATTTTATTAATTGCATAATAATCATCTATTGTTACATTATAATTATGTATTTGTGGTTATTACATTGTATTTACATATGAATCTTTTAAAGTGAATAAGAACTCTTCAACTCCGTACACATGCTCACACATAATAAATTCTAAACTAACAACCTTCTTAACATAGTTATGACTGAAATAATTCAGGCACTTTCATATTTTCTTATTTTTTAACGCAATGCATGCGAACATTTACATATAACACCAAAAATGTTATATAATAATTTATTTAATTTTGTATAACTACACTCTTCAAATACATTTCTTTATCGTATTTCTATCATAATAATTATGTAAACACAGTTTACATAATTTACATAGAGTTATGACCTTGTATTTTACATAACAAACATTTATTTAACGTATGACTCCATCCTATACTCTTTGTGACTTTAATTCCAATTTTACTTTGTGGATTATATGAACCAACATAACACTATGACGTCATCCGTACACCGTCTTAAAATTCTGATCACTTGGTTTTATCCAACATTGTGATTTTCTCAAGACCACGTGATTTTCATTTTCATAAATTTTCTCTTGACCACGGAAGTTTCAACCAATCAATATCCAATTCCTGATATCTCCTTTTTATGACCCATCACATTTAAATTCTTATTTACATTAATTAACGACTGGATCCATTGTTGAAATAATTTTTATTTTCATCCGATTCTCCTGAAAATTTCAGTATAGATAGCTTTTTTCCCGACGAAAAAACTCCATTCCTAACGTTTTTACGAGAGATTTAAAGTTTAGGGGTAATTTTTGAAATTTAAGGTATGTTTAAATCTACGGTGAAGCCCCATAAAAAAATATTTTGATCTCAAACTTGGTGTGTATATTCAAAAATCTATTGGCTACAAAAACTTCTTACTGAGTTTTGATGTGTGCATAACAGAAAACAGGTTATATGCCCTTACTTGACCAGGTGTCGAAATTTTTTTTTCCAATTTTGAAAAATTCACACATTCGGACAAAAAAAATAAAAAAAAAAAAAATATGGATTGGATGTCTTTGAAAATTGGATATTGTTTAATGGAGGGATAGATCTAAAACTTTTATTTAAAACACTTTTAAAATCTATTTGTCTGATTCGAGATACAGCTTATCGAAAATGGCCGAATTTTCGACGAAATTTCAAATTTTCCAAATTTTGAGAGGCTGTATCTCGAATCAAACAATTAGTTTTTAAAAGTGTCCTAAATAAAAGTTTAGATCCATCCCTCCTCTAAACAATTTCCAATTTTAAAAAAAAATTAGAAACATCAATTTTTTTTAATAAATTTCTTTCTCCGGAAGGGTATGTTTTTTCAATTTTTTTTCAAAAAAAAATTTGAACTTCTATAATCAATAACTATCAGTACTTTCCCAAATGTTTTGTTTCTAATTTGTAGAAATTGGGGCTAAGAATGTACAGGGGAGTTTTTGGATCATTCTGACCATTATTTTACCACTTCTATTCAATCTCTTTTTGAATTTTGACCCCCTATTACTAGTAAACCGTTAGAAACTCAGAAAAACGTCAGAAATCGACTGTTTTCAGCGGGGAAAAATGCATATACATTGTAAATTTCAGCTCAATAGCTCAAATAATAAAAAAAAGTTTTGAAAATGGATCCTGCCCTTTTAACTGACTATAACCAAAGTTATAAAGAGACCATGTGTCTATGAGGTCATAATCACTTGACTGATAACCTCGTAGCTTGACAAATACTGATATATCATGTTTTTGACTAGCCATTTACATTTACGGTATAACCCCATGTTTATCGTACCTATGCCAAATGCTTAATATCAACAAAATCGTTCAATAACAATACTTAATATATTTGTAAATAAAAATTCTTATTACGTAATAAATCATTACCCTAATATGATTTTATATATATACGAAGACATCATTTATTTAATATTAAGCTACATATTTTCCATCTCATGACTCTATTCCTAAAAGAAATAGAGTCATGAGATAACCCTTCCTGATACGAAAATATGTTCTCGAATATTTATCCCGATTTCCTCAAAATATTATTTTAAACCTATCATATTTTCTATTTCTTTACAAGTTATGACTTTTAAAAATTATTTTTAAACATATCGCAAATTACATTTTCTATATATCTTTCCAATCAATAACTTTAATAAATAATTTTAATCTTATTTTTTATTACGTTTTATATTCTTTTAAGCTTTGACTTTAAAATTTATTAATAATAAAATGTTTATATATTCCTCATATGTAAGCAACCATGAACAGAAACTCAAACTCAGATAAATACTGATAATCAAACATACTCAAGCATAAACATATTCAGGATCTTTGATTTCGTACGTAGACGTATATAGCCACATGTACACACAGACATGAACAAACATATACAAACACTTATTTCTGAATAATCAAATATCCTGATACTCTCTCTCTCTCTCTCTCTCTCTCTCTCTCTCTCTCTCTCTCTCTCTCTCTCTCTCTCTCTCTCTTTCTCTCTCTCTCATTCCCCAACACTGAGTTTTTGAATTTAACATCCTTTTGTTTACAATCAAATCAATTTTATTCTTACTATTTCATATTTCAATTATATAGTCTCTTTTATCATCTTTTATATAAATTTGATAAACATATTTGGTATAGAGTCGCTAGACACTTCTTTTATCTCTTTATTTAACATACCTCTAAACATTATTAAGTACGTACAAAATAAACAAGTTTCTGTGACGTCATAACCACGTAGATGATTTTTCTTTCGTATCCAAAACCTGATATTTCATGCTTATGACTCAGCTCATGAAGCGTATAACATAACCAGGTGTTTAGAGTTTCAATTCATTTCCTATCTACATTGTCATTCTATAAGAATACTTAATATATTTATAAATAAAAATTTTAGTTATTTCTTAAATAAATATAGAAATTGTAAAATGAAATAGAAATAAAAGTTATATCTTGAAAGAAATATAGAAAATGTAATGTAAAGGAAGTTTTAAAATAATGTTAAAAAATCATCGCTTGAAAAGAAACATAGAAAAGTGTAATTTATAAAAAGGTTAAAAATAATGGTTTGAAGAAAACGGAATGAATGTCCAAGAACGGCTGTATTGTGTTATGTGGCTTTTAAAGAAATAGTTCCATGAAATGAAAATTTTATGATCTAATATTACGTAAATGACGTCTTAACTCATATAAAAACCAGAATTAGATAATGATTTATTATGTAATAAATTTTTATTTATAAATACATTAGGCATTTTTATAGAACGACGTTGTGGATATTAAACATTTGGGTCAAATACGAAAAGCACGTGGTTATGCGGTAAATGTAAATGAGGCTGACAAAAAAATAATGAAATATCAGTAATTGTTGGGTTACGAGGTTATCAGTCAAGTGGTTATGACTTCATAAACACCTGGTCTCCTTTCGAACTTTGGTTATAGTGAGCTAAAGTAAATAAGTATGTAAATGTAGTGTGTCAAAAACATGAGATATCAGGAATTGGTTGGATAAGATACAAACAACCACATGACTATAACGTGATAGACACACGATTATTATGTGCTTACTTTCAGTAAATATAGAGGCATGTTAAATATTGGGGAAAAAAATAAATCCAATGACGCCACTAATTTAAGGAATATATAATAGTTCCACGATTTGTAATTCAGGTCAGGACTTGAAAACAAGGCGTTCATAGAAAAGGTATGACGTCACAAGTATTTATGGTCATGACATCACGAGCATAAAATCATATGATTATAATAACTCGAATGACATTAAAAAATGATTATAATAACTCGAATACTAAGTAATAAGGAAAATGTATGACGTCACAATATGTATATTCGTGTTTGAAATTATGATGATGTTAAGTATTAGTAAATATCCAGTATTCCCCAATTTCACTAAAAAGTGGATAACTGCTAATATTTAGAAATGTCTCTAAATATTGCAATATAAATACTGTGTGTATGTAATATGAAGGCACGATTATATATATATATATATATATATATATATATATATATATATATATATATATATATATATATATATATATATATATATATATATATATATATATATATATATATATATATATATATATCATATATGATTATGAAATATAATATTATATATAATCATCATCAATCTGAGTTATGAGGAATATGAAGTTATAGTTCATCATCACAAGTACAAATCAGGTTCGGATACTCTGAGTATACGAATATAATTTGCTATGGGAAAAAATATTCACGATGATTTTTTATTTTATGTATGGTTACACAATTGTATCATTCACTGTTTCGAAATTTCTCCCGAGGTATGTATACATTTCTGTATAAATAAAATAAATTTGTTACAAATATATAATAAGGGGACATATGATGCTATCCTTGTTGAAGTTAGTTGATAAGTTAGACCTTGACATATATTGGTGAGAACAATGTCACGTGATGATGATGTCACGAAGAAAGAGAAAGTAAGATGGATGCTGTGAAGAGAGTATGCCTTTAAATTTTCGAGAATGAGTCATAAATTGGAACTATCAGGATCTGACAGGATGACGTGGCAGAAACGTTTATTTTGTACGTACTTACAAGATAATGTCTAGATATATGTTGTATATTGGAGATAAAGGAGTATCTGGCATCTCTATATAAGATATATGTTTATTAAATATATAAAAGAGACTACGTGGGAACTCAGTGTTGTGTACATTTATTTATATATTAAGAGTTTAAATTACTGCCTGATAATTCAAATTGGCGTATATTAAATATAATAGTAGTGTATGGCATCTCATCACTCAAAACAATGTGATTCATGTCTGTGAAATAATAAAAATTACCGGACACCTCTTTGTCGAATATATTTTATTTATATCATGAGTGTGTGTGTTTGTGTGTACATGTGTATGAGGTTGTTTGAATATTGTATGTAAATGTTCGAATATATTGCGTTAAAAAATTAAGAAAATATTAATTGAAAGGAAAATAAAGAATTATTTCAGTTATAACTATGTAAAGAAGAAGGTTCTTGGTTTAGAATATATTATGTGTGCGCATGTGTACAGAGTTGAAGAGTCCTTATTCACATTAAATGATTCATATGTATATATAACGTAATAACCACAAATTCATAATTCTTATGCAACAATAGATGATTTTATGCAATCAATAAAATAATACCGATTTCAAAGTCGAAAATGGAAGTGAAAACGTTGCGCGTGAATAGAGCAATTCGCTCATTCTATGGTATGATCCAATTGGTGTAGTGATAGCTTCATTGAATTCAAGTCAGAAAGATAAGGTTTCGTATCCTGGTCTCACAATAGTTTAAAGCTGGTATAATTTCTCTGAATAGTGGAGGAAGTTTGATTTTTTATATAAATAGATTTTAGATAAAATAGATAAATAGTTTGATATAAATAGATGGGGCAGCTGTCAAGAAAAAAATTTGGTGTAAATTCAAAATCAAATCAAGATGGCGGAAGCCACGTGATCAAGGAAAAAATGCGTAAAAATTCAAAATCAAATTCAAAATGGAGGAAATAAAAATTCGATGGAGATGAAAACCACGTATTCCGAAAATTCAAAATGGCTGACATAAATCCAAGAGGGCGAAAGATATCTAAGATGGCGGACATAAACCCAAGATAGTGGAAACAAATCCAAGATGACTGATACCAAATCAAAAATGGTGTAATCGAAGTTGAAAAAAATGGCTGTCAGATCCACATGACGGACAGATCTGAAAAAGCGGACAATAATCAAATAGTCAACAGACAATCTTCGGAGATAAAAAAACAAGTGATCAAGGAAAAAAAATGGCAGTTGGATGAAGTCATAGTCTCTTGATGATCCTCATGTCATAACGTCGCAAGGTAAGATGTGTGCGCATGCTAAATGACATCATTACTGAGAGTGGCTGCATCCTGTTTGTCAAAGCTGTATCCGGATGTAGCTTATGTGACGTCATCACCGAGAGTATCTGCATCCTGATTGGTCACGAATGTAGCCAATGAGGTATTGGATATGGGCGGATGTTGTAGGATGTTGTCAGATGTGGTGCAAGATGATCCCTTACCCTCAGAGTCAGCTGTAGCTGCCATTGGCACTGCTCTCAATTCATTTGCAAGAAAATGCTTTGAAGAAGCTAGAAATGACACTCAGGAAAGAGCATTAGTTAGGTCCTGGTACTACCAATGGAGTGTCACGAGGGTCAAATAAGGAATGACACATTCCTGACGGCACGAACTATGGGAAAAAGGGACAAAGTTTAAGGGATTAATAGGAAAATAGGTGGAGCTTAACGTCAAATAACCAAAAAAACCATAAAGACCAACTACAAAACCTCAAAATGCTGCCTAAAAACGGTAAAAATACCTCACGAAAGAGCGTGAAGCTAATTTTTCCTCACAAACTCTGGTACTCCCCTCGCTTGGCACTGGCACTGACACTGGCACCTGGCAAAAGTGCCCCCTTACTACTATATATATATATATATATATATATATATATATATATATATATATATATATATATATATATATATATATATATATATATATATATATATATATATATATATATATATATATATATATATATATATATATATATATATATATATATATATATATATATATATATATATATATATATATATATATATATATATATATATATATATATATATATATATATATATATACTCTTTAATAAAGTCTTCCTCAAGAACGGCATGCACCTTCGGTGAGGAAATGTTTCTGGCACTTCGGTGCTGATAATATGTCCGTCTTGCGGTTGTACTTCTCTGATTTCCCATGGAATGATTGCTGTTTTCGTGAGAATGTTCCCACGGAATTTGCTGAGCGCATTACCAAGGTGATTCACTCTGATGTCATGAAAGCGTATATTCCATGTTCATTCCCTTAATCTAAACCTAATGTACCTTGGATTGACTATATTTGTTCTCGTTCTATCAGCCGCAGGAAGGCTGCCTTTAGAGAGTAATGTCATCTTCAAATATTCGTTCATCTTATATTTCATCAAGAAATCTTGAAATATCTATTCTTCGTAACACTAAAAATTCTTCTCTTCGTCGTAATTGCAAAATTTTTCTGGTTCTTCTTAATCTCGCCTTTTCTGGCATTTCTCAAAAATATTCAACTTTAACTACGCTTCTCCCTCTTTCCCTCCTCTAATATCTTCTTATGACGCAACTGCAGATTAACTTTCTACTAAGCATGAACTCTTCGCTTAAACTCTTGACTCTAACTAAACTTTTGACGATTCTGGAGCTATTCCTCCTCCTTCAACCCTCTTGGGCTCATTTATGCCTAATATTGTAATTTCTTCTAAAGATGTTATTTCTGATCTTTCTGTGTTTAACACTAATAAGGCATATGGTCTTCATGGTGCTTCCGATCTTGCATCTTACCTTGGAAAACTATTTCGTCTCTGTTCCTCTACTTTGACCTTTCCTTCTTGCTGGAAACGTGTGATTATTCAACCTGTGCCGAAAAATTTGAAAAATTACTATTAATTTTTCAGAATTTCTAATCTTAATTAACTTTTAGCTTAACATTTCAAAACAAACTATTAATCTTCTAGAATCCAAGCTCTGATTATGTCTGAAGTTGGCGGATGAAACCGGTAAACAAATAGAAGAATAAAAAATCTTTTTAAAAATGGTAATGAAATTATAACATTATTATTATTATTATTATTATTATTATTATTATTATTATTATTATTATTATTATTATTATTATTATTATTATTATTATTATAAAATGTGTGTTATTATTTGTGCTGTAGCAATAAATATTCGGTATGTATTTGATCATTTCGGAGGACGAAGCCCGTCTATGTTTACGTAAGCCTAAGTCTTTGGGTTTAGGCGTTGCTTCATGAACGTATCTTTTTATTATAATTTTTTTTAGATTTCATAAACATTTATTATTATTATTATTATTATTATTATTATCATTATTATTATTATTATTATTATTATTATTATTATTATTATTATTATTATTATTATTATTATTATTATTATTATTATTATTATTATTATTATTATTATTATTATTATTATTATTATTATTATTATTATTATTATTATTATTATTATTATTATTATTATTATTATTATTATTATTATTATTATTATTATTATTATTATTATTATTTAGTGTACGACATAGATGATATTGAAATTGCAAGTACATGCCCTCTGACCAGTAAGTTATATGATCCACGGTCAAAATTAAGGGCGCCGTATAAGATTGACATCGTCCTTTTGGGGGGGGGGGTAAAATTATTAGTAAACTTTTTTTTTTTTCATCAGTTTTATAGTTGAATCTATGCCGATTCCAAATCTGTGATCAGTTTTTTAAAATTCCAAGCGGTTCCTGAGAAAAAGCCTTTTAAAGTAACCCTTGTAGAATAATAATAATAATAATAATAATAATTGGAAATCGGAACCCTCCAACGAAAAATTTGATTTCCATATATCTGTATTTTTTTATCTTATTCTTATAGCAAATTTTCTGCTGATTCCAAATATGTAATTAGTTTTGCATATTTCCAAACGGTTGCCGAGATATGACCACTAAAAAATTCTCAAACGGGGAGAACCCCACCAATATGGACCCCAACTTTTGGGGGGAAATTTTATTAATGTTTTTCAGCAGTTTTATAGTAAAACCGATGCTGATTCCAAATCTGTATTTAGTTTTTCATAATTCCAAGCGGTTCCTGAGAAAAAGCCTATTGTAGAATGACCTTGAAAAATTTTAAAAAAAGGACCGTAAATAGGAAAAAAAATTTTTTCTAGTTTTGTAATTATTTTTCGTTATTCTTATAGCAAATGTCCTCCTGATTCCAAATATGTAATTAGTTTTTCATAACTCCAAATGGTTGCTGAGATATGACCAGTCAAATTACGATTTTACCTTTAGGTTATTTTTACGAAATATCATTTCTTAGAGAAAAAAATTTGCCAAAAAAAAAGTTTCTTATAGTATTTTTTTAAATTTTCTGTGTGAACTAGAAACACATGGAGGAAGGTACCAACGAAGTTTGACCTGGGAAAAAACTCTGTATCAAAAAAAATCGAGTGAAATTAATCAACAGTTGAAAAAAAAAAATCCTCAAATGAGTTTAGGCGAATATCAAACTACTTATACCAAAAGCTATCAACTTTTTTAAGCATTTTTTTAAAAGCTACATATGTTTCCAATTCCAAAACGAAAAAAGCAGAAAAAAATATTAAATATTATGTATTTTATGAAGGATTTTGTAAAAAAAAAAAAAAAAAAAAATGGGGTGGGTTCAAACCCCGGTAAAAAAAAAACTTTCTTATAGATTTTTCTCAAAGAAACAGAAAAGATAGAACAAGGCTTTTCCTTTAAAATCGTTCTCTATGAAGATAGACTTATTACCCTTCCTTAACCTCTTATACGGTCCCCTTTTAAAAGATCTTGGAGATTCCTCAATTGAAGCGTTCCACATCGTGTTCTATGAATTTGTCAGCAGTAAATTTTTTACTTTGTCCACAATCTTAAAAGTTCATCTGTTGTAAACAGACATGGAGGAGTTATGATAATTCCTACTTTTATAAATACTACCTTTTGTAAACATTTTTACTCAAATACATTTGTGAACAAATTAAAATACGGATAATTATTTTCCCATTTCCGGATTATTAATCTGTTTTAAACTAATCAAATTAATTGTTTTCAATTTTTCGGAAGTTCATTGATTCCTCCAAAGATTTTTAAAACTCATCATTTGAATCATATGTTATTTTATATTTTATTTTTATATTAATTGAATGATTCATGAAATTAGATTCTAATATATATATATATATATATATATATATATATATATATATATATATATATATATATATATATATATATATATATATATATATATATATTAGTTTGTGTCGTTGAAATCGATTTTCTTGCACATTTAGGGTTTTGATCACGTCTATAAGGGTAATTGAAAATCCAATAAAAAAAAATTTCCATGAGGCCTCAAAAATCGGAAAAATTGGTCAAAAATTTCTATTCGTATAGTTCTGTTGTTATCTGTTTTGAATTGTTCAATGAATAATTTATTTATATAATAAATGAACATTGAACAATGTTCCTTCATTCCCGAAATTTATTTCTTTTTTCACATTTCAGGTACTAGCATGAGTCAGAAGATAACACGAAAGACCAGCAAGTCATGTTGTGTTTGGCCTCCCTCTGCAGTAATTGCTAACGCGTCTCCAGATTGGAAGACATTTTCTTTCCTTGAGGGAAAATAAATATTCCAGTGCTAAAGATATCATTTCCCAGTTAAGTGAGGATCTTGATTATTTGTGGCTTCGAGCTGTGATTCCACCACAGCCACTTAAAAACGTTAAAACAAAGCTGATATGACTGATGGATGAAGGATCTAAAGCTTTAAAGAATGATTTTAGTGCGGAGAAAAGCAAGCATTTTCTGGACAGTTTAAATGAATTGTTTGACGTTGCAACATGTCAATGCATGGATGTGCTTGGATGTAACTGTGCAAAAGAAATGAAAATTCCAGTTCGAGAACGAGACCTTTTAGTTGACCATAGAACAGTTCGCAGAATGGAAATTGGCAGAGTATACAAAATTGTAACTAAAATGATGAACAGGAGTTCTGCAAGAAAGTCTCGTATGAAAGAAAGAGTAGCTGATGAGAAGAAAAGAAGATCCTAACAGGAATGCCTCGTGCTTTCTGCCATTGAAGATTCAGACTCAGTACCTGATCATGGGGGAACAGGAAGTATACTTGACTATTATTTCGTTACTCCTAGTATTTGCCAGAATTCCTGCACAAATCCATACCATTAAACTATAGGTAGAGATGTATAAAGTGTCCAACAGAGCAACAGTAGCTATAGGTACATCGGCACTATTGAATATGGTGTTGTCAGTGCAGATGACAATACCAGTGTTATAAATCCTAAGAAAATCTGGAGAGCACGAGAAAAGCTAAGAAAAGGCCAACGCAGGAAGAAGAATCGTGAATAGTTGCAGTGTTTTTTGATAGCAGGGAAAGACAGCACAATGATCAAGGAAAAGAAAGGTAGTAAGTAGTACAGCAGTAAAAAGGTAGAAGATCACTATGTCGTGGCTGGTGAACCTGGAACTATCTATCTTCAATACATTACTGTGGATAGAGGGACAGGTGAGGCTATTGCAGATGGGATGCATGGAGCATTATCAGACATGGGAATTATTGACAGCATCATTGCAGTTGGTGTTGACAGCACACCTGTCAACATTGGACCTAAAAGTGTAGCAATTTACCTCTTAGAGCAGCAGCTAGATAGACCTCTGCACTGGTTCATAAGCAGTCTGCATTTGAAAGAACACCATCTGGCCATCTGCGCCATCTGTTTTAAAAACTCTTTGGTCCTAGTGAAAATCCTACTCAGTGGAAGGGACCTGTTGGCAAAGCTCTAACTACATATGAGACCCTTTCACTTGCATTCTTCCAAAACATCTCAGAAGGTGACCCACTTACTAATGTTGACATAGACGATATTAATAGAGATCAGGGATACTACTACAGGTTTGTAATAGCTATAAAAACTAATGTTGTTACTGATGATCTAATGCATAAAAAACCTAGGATTATGTCATTGGCAAGGTGGGTTGCTGCTGCCAGTGGAATCTGTCACCTCTACATAGCAACAGCACAATTTACTGCAGAATTGCAGTCATTGGCGAAGCCAACGTGGTTTCTAATAAAATGCTGGCCCAGATAAACTGATAGTTCAAAGCATATGCTGTAACAGATCAAAATCCAAAGACAGCTGTCACCAAACATTGCCAGTATTACATTGCAAAAGAAACGGTTACTGGGCTCACCAAGAAAATGTGCTTCTGGCAATGTTAGCAGACGATAATGAAGAAAGCAGAAAGGTTGCTATCGATACAATTAAGGCAATAAGGCAAATAACTAGGTCCAAGTCAACATTATATCAGAGAATTTCGTCCACCGCACATCGCTGACAGTTGTCAAACACTGAAAGACCTACTGACTCCTATATATAGATCAGTGCAGGTTCGAGCCATCTATGACACGAAAACTGTCTAATGAAGAGCTTAATAACTTTATGCAACATTCTTATCATATCACCCTACTGGGAGTGGAAAGATGTGTAAAACTAGTGACTGAAGAATCTGGCATGGTACATGGAGCAGATGCAAGAGATAGATACATTCGTGCAGTATTAAAATCAAGGAAATTTATTCCATTATATGAATCAAAACAGGACTTTTCTGCGCAAACATTAGAATAAAGGCGATGGAACACTGTGCTTGTATTTTTGAAGTAAGTATTGTTTCAAAATTTACTGTTAATGACTAGTAAGATATTTCGTTTCAATAACCGTTTTCATTAATTTTAAAGTAAAAAAGGGAACTCTTCCTAGAGAGGTAGAACATTTTTTATCACATTTTTGAAAAGAGAATGTCTGAATGAAGAAAACCTCAAATGTGCACCTTTAATTTCAAACATTTGCACCAGGACGACACGGGTTAATATATATATATATATATATATATATATATATATATATATATATATATATATATATATATATATATATATATATATATATATATATATATTTATATATATATATATATATATATATATATATATATATATATTATATATATATATATATATATATATATATATATATATATATATATATATTTTATTTATTTATTTATTTATTTCGCCATCACCCTTCCCACTTTCGTGGGGTGGTGCCCGCCATAATTCCCTTACAAACATACCCATTCTTATCTTTCAACCCCTTTCACCACCGCCCTCCATCTCACTCTGTCCTCCGCAAGTCTTCTACCCTCTTCTAAACTCAAATTCCTTCCACCCAAAATCTCTCTAACTCCATCCATCCATCTCCACTTTGGCTTTCCCCTCCCCCTACCACCTTCCACCTCGGATCTAAGTACCTTGCCCACCATTCTGTCCTCATTCATTCTACACATATGTCCAAACCATTTTAGCACACTTTCCTCTGCTCTAGCAATTAAATCCCTCTTCCATTTACACATCTCTCTTATTCTGTCATTTCTAATCCTATCCATCCTTCTTAATTTACATATCGCTCTCAAACCTTTCATCTCAAAGACATTCAAACTTTTCCTCGTTCTAGCACTTAACATCCATGTTTCACATCCATACATTACAGAAGGTAAGCACATACATTCAAACATTCTTATCTTTATTTCTTTTGAAATTTTTCCTTTCTTCCATACTTCTCTTAGACCCCCCAACACTTTCATTCCCTCTACCACTCTATTCTTTATTTCTTTTTCCGTCCCACCCTTACCTTCCACCAACATTCCTAGATATTTGTTTTCATTCACCTCCTCAAGTTTCCTTCCCCCCACTTCTACACCCCCCCAATCCTCCCTCCACATCTCTTCATCCCCACCTCCAATCCTCATAACTTTACTCTTCCCTGGATTGACTTTCAATCTCATATTAACACATTTCCTCTCAAACTCTCTCACAAGTATTCTCAACTTTTCTTCAGAATCTGCCACCAACACCGCATCATCTGCAAAAAGTAAAACATTCACATCCCATTCACCCTCCATGTTACTCAACCTAATGCCCTTCCCTTCTCTCTCCATTTCCCTGACTACACCATCCATCAATAGATTGAATAGCCATGGCGACATAACACACCCCTGTCTCAATCCCACTCCTATGCTAAACCAGTCTGAAAGTTCTCTCTTCACCCTCACTCTTGACCTACAATTTGCATAAAAAGCTTTCACCCCCTTTCCATTAAAATTTTGAATAGCTTTCTCCTGCATACTCTATCATATGCTTTTTCTAAATCCAGAAAACATACATACCCCATTTTATTTTTTTCACGCAATTTCTCTGTAATCAATCTCAGTGTGAATACCTGGTCCACACACCCCCTACCCTCCCTAAAAACCCCTTGTTCCTCACCCATTCCCTCACTTGTCAATTCTTTCATTCTCCTCACTAACACCTTCGCATAAATCTTTCCAATCACGCTCAGCAGACTAATACCCCTATAATTTTTACACACCATCTTATCACCTTTTCCTTTGTATATAGGTACAATGCAGGAGTCCTGCCACTCCTGAGGAACTCTCCCTTCTCTCCAACACACATTAAACAATCTCACCAACCAGTAAATCAACTCTCTAGGTCCTTCTTTTATCATCTCTCCGTATATACCATCCATTCCTGCAGATTTTCCTTTCTTTACATTTCTCACCGCTACTTCCACCTCCTCTTTACTAATATTTATCTCCTGATCCTCGATAACTGCTTCTCCATCATTTTCTACCCCTCTCCCATTACTAATATCTATCCCTTCGTTCAACAATTCACTAAAATACGTTTTCCATCTTTCTCCAACATCCTTCTCTCCCTGTAATATTTCTCCACCTTCCCCTTTCACTCCCTCTCCCCTCTCTTCCCCTCCTTTCCTCACCCTCTTTACCTCTTTCCAAAACATTTTATTACTTTACCTTAAAATTTTCTGCTAACTTTCTGGCCCACTCCTCTTCTTCTCTTCTTTTTGCCCTCTTGACCTCTCTTTTCACCTCCCTACACCTCACCCTATACTCCTCCCAATCCTGTGCCTCCTTTGTACCCAGATACCTGTTAAAGGCGTCCTTCTTTCTTTTCACCATATTCTCCAAATCTTCATTCCACCATTCACTCCCTCTTCCGCCTTCCATTCCCTATTTTCTTCACCCCACACACACTTTTCGCAACCTCCACTAAAGCTATCTTCAATTTATTCCATTCCTCTTCAACATCCTCCACCTCACTCCTCAATACCTCTCTCCATTTCTCTCTTATTCCTCTTATGTAATCATCTCTGTTTTCCTCTTCTTCCAGCTTTTCTACACGCACCACCTCCACCACCCTCTTTCTCACATTTACTTTCTCCCAACCTCCTTTAACCTTGACCCTCGCCACTACTAAGTAATGGTCAGATATACCCATGGCTGCTCCTCTTAATACATTTACATCTGATAATCTATTCCTGTCTTCCCATCTCACACATACAAAATCCAACAGTCCCTTCTCCCCATTCACCCCACTCACCCATGTATACTTGTGAATGTTTTTCTTCATAAACCATGTATTACCAATCATCATTCTTCTTGCAGCACACATTCCAATTAATTCAGTCCCATTGTCATTTACACCTTCTACCCCAAAGGGTCCTACTATTCTTTTCACACTTCTATTACCCACCCTCGCATTCAGGTCTCCCAACAAACATATATGCTCTCCATTATCAAATTTCCCCATACACTCATTCAGACTCTCCCAGAATGCTCTCTCTCCATTTCATTTGTTCCCACCACCGGTGCATAAGCACAAATAAAAACCCAGCACTCCCTCCGTACCCTTAAACGTACCCAGGCTATTCTGGCTCCTATACTGCCACTCTCCTTCACACAACTCCACCACACATCTTTCATAACTATTGCCACTCCCTCTCTTGCTCTAACCCTCTCATTTACACCAGCGTATATACCTTTGTACATCCCAAAGGAAATTTCCCCTTTACCCTTCAATTTCGTTTCCGTCAATGCCAACACATCAAATCCCTTTTCCTTCATCACTATTCCCACTATATATATATATATATATATATATTATATATATATATATATATATATATATATATATATATATATATATATATATATATATATATATATATATATATATATATATATATATATATATATATATATATATATATATATATATATATATATATATATATATATATATATATATATATATATATATATATATATATATATATATATATATATATATATATATATATATATATATATATATATATATATATATATTATATATATATATATATATATATATATATATATATATATTATATATATATATATATATATATATATATATATATATATATATATATATATATATATATATATATATATATATATATATATATATATATATATATATATATATATATATATATAGATAAGAGACATTTGCTTTGCTATAGCGAAGTGTTCCACGAAATCAAAATTCTTTAAAATATTTTCAAAATTTTCTTAAAGGATGCCGTTCTTCCGGATTTCAAGGAACACACCATAAGCCCTACTGCACTTTAGCATGGCCTAATTTTGTTTCAAATGTAACTCGTTTTTAGTTTCAGAAACAGCAAAAATATTTTATTTATGCAAAAAGTATCTTTCTCTTTCTCTCTCGCTGTATATATATATATATATATATATATATATATATATATATATATATATATATATATATATATATATATATATATATATATATATATATATATATATATATATATATATATATATATATATATATATATATATATATATATATATATATATATATATATATATATATATATATATATATATATATATATATATATATATATATATATATATATATATATATATATATAT
Organism: Armadillidium nasatum; assembly: GCA_009176605.1. Lineage (NCBI taxonomy): Eukaryota > Metazoa > Arthropoda > Malacostraca > Isopoda > Armadillidiidae > Armadillidium > Armadillidium nasatum. The sequence goes on from SEYY01010652.1 coordinate 17,893, forward strand.
ATATATATATATATATATATATCTTGGGAGTACTGGAAAAATTGAAATTCATTTGGTTACTACTGTTTACAGTGTCGACAATTTCAACGAGTTTTCAAAAATATTAAAGACCATTTTTCTTTAAGAAGCAAGTTGTCTGTCTTTTAGACAACGTAATGTTGATGATTTAGACAAATTTACTCGTTTTTCAATTTGTCGGGAAATTATTTGACCTTTTGTTATCAACAGCTATTCTATAAATGCATGACAAGCGGCGAATATAATACCACTCCAAAGTGGAAGGAAAGGGGTGTAACACCTCTCTCAGGTAGCTCCTCAATTACTTACCTGTATTACAATGAATTATGCATTTGAAATGCATAAGATAAAAAGAGGACCATCTAGGATGAGCTGTGTTCCCTCCAGGTTGACGACTCCATATCCCGCCTGCTATGCATTTATAGTATAGCAGTAGATAATACTTGGGGGACTTTTTGTGAAAAAAAAATCTGAAATTGCCTTATATGGAAAAGTGAAAAAAAATACACCTGATATTGAGTATTACTTGTCTATTTTACAAGTAGAGTTCAGAAGATATATGGATACATTATAATCCATCACTGATTTTGATGGAGAATGGAGAGAACGAATAAATAGAATTTTTAAATTTTTTTTTTAAATTTTCAATAATTTTCATTTTTATTTTTAAATTGAAGTGAGCTTGCGACAACATAAAAAGATGCTAGTTTATGCAAATGTATATTTAAAAAGAGAAGGAAAGAAGAGATCCCTGAATTAAAATTAAAATAATAAAAATATCAAAAGAAATATGACAAAAAAAAAAAAAAAAAATTCTCTTTCTCTCTCTCTCTCTCTCTCTCTCTCTCTCTCTCTCTCTCTCTCTCTCTATATATATATATATATATATATATATATATATATATATATATATATATATATATATATATATATATATATATATATATATATATATATATATATATATATATATATATATATATATATATATATATATATATATATATATATATATATATATATATATATATATATATATATATATATATATTTATATATATATATATATATATATATATATATATATATATATATATATATATATATATATATATATATATATATATATATATATATATATACCTTGACATTGGTGAAGATTTAAAATCTATTTCTTCAAGATTTGCCACTTTGAATCCAGCTGAAGAAGATGAAGATTCTGAAGTTGCTAATAACGATGAAAATGTTTGATTAGGCACATTTTTTGCATCATGTGTCTCTTTTGAATCACATAAATTTGTCTGCGGTGTTACTTGATGATGAGGTTGCTGCATTTGATCTTGTTGCTGCTGGTGGTGTTGGTTGCAAGAAAAAGAACTCTGCTGAACGAATTTTCGAAGAAGTGCTTCATCAGAGCAAAATATATCTTTAGCGTAAATTACCAATAGCTCAATCACCTTAGTTTGATGCATAGTATCAACAAGGGAGTTTAGTGAAGCAGATCCTTCAGATGTTCTTAAAAGTGTTGGACCAAAAACTATTCCTTTTATAAAAAAAAAATTAAAAATATTAGATCTAATTTTAGTCAAAGCTCAATGTATAATATACAGTATAAATTATGTAATGAATTTATGCCAGTAAAGGAAACATAAATGTTCAAGTTGATGCTTTTTAGGATTTTTATATACCATAAGAAAATCTCCGATCTGGAAACTTCTATGATAATACAATACTTTCATTAGTTCCTCTTATGCACATACTGCATCTTCTTTATCTTCATGATTCCAACTGTGGAAATTTATATTTATTACCCTATTATCCTTCTTTTTAATCCATTTAAAACTTGAGCAATAATTCGCACACACAAACTTGTTCAAAAGTAATCATTTTATGGAAGCTAGCAAAAATCTCTATTGGCTATCCCAAATATATGTTTGACTTTTTCATCAGTTCAAACTTTACAGTAGGCTGCTTCTTGCTATTGAACAATGTCACATACCGAACTGTCTAATTTTAAGTTTTTATTTGCTTTGGAAAAACTTTCTTTATCTAAACATTGATTTATATGCTAAATTGAAAAAAAGTATTATAAATATCAAACAATGAATCTTTTATGTTCCTTACCATTTTCATAATCATCAAAAAATTTTAAACTGTACGTGTTACCGTTGAGAATCAAAATATTTTATCGGTTCTCTTGTTATTCTGAAGGTACATTCCTAAATTTGCCTTTCTTGTTATTCGCATTTTCAGAATATTCATAATTCAGACATTAAAGAACATTCATGCAGCAAATGGAAAATGTAAGTAAGTAAACATTGGAGAAGCTGACTAGAAATTACAAATGACGTTTTGGTAAATAATGAATCAAAAATCATTCTCACTGAATATATGGAATCTCTTTTTCATTGTCGTACTGCTGCAGAACTTCTTTACACTATTAATAATACCATGGAAATTATTCTTATAAAAATTTTACAATTCATACCTTTTGTGAGAAGACATTGTATGACTTACACTCAGTATTTATATTTCTATTTTTTTTCATCTTATAACACATAGTAAGAAATATGAACTTCATCATTTTACTCATTTGATAACGATATTTACTGATATTGAATGAACTCTTTATTTTAATATTATATTTTATTCACCAGTTAACTTTTGAACAACACTTATCGGGACATCTTGGTCTTTAATTTCGAAGTTTCCTATGTATTTTTTTCTCCCTTAATTAACTTGACATAGTTATACTGACTTGTTTGATCAATTTTGATTCAAATACAAATGTACACACACACACACACACACACACACACATATATATATATATATATATATATATATATATATATATATATATATATATATATATATATATATATATATATATATATATATATATATATAGAAAGTGATCAACAATTTAGTCTCTATAGCTAACCCTTCAGAATAAAAATAAAGTGTGAATTAGACTCCTGATAGCGTGGCAATTAAAATAATTTGGTTTATATAATTTTACTAAGTGAAAGTGCATTTTTTACAATGAAATATTATCAAAAGAAATCAATGAATGTTTAATATTAGATGGTAGCGTAATATATTAATAAATGGTAGCATAATATATTAATAAATCAAGTTCTAATGTAATCCTTAATAAGAAAGCATATATACATGCAATCTAAGGAACACATTAACGTGTACCTTCACAAATGGTTGTTCATATAGAACGAGCTAAATGTATTAACTCTTTTATACAATAAACATACTACATGTATTGATAAACGAGACTGAAGAATATTAACATTCAATCTAGGATGATCTTCTATAGGTAACAATGTTCCTCCAACAAAGCACCTTCCGATATTAGCATCTGAGACAGACCAAACTCTCTCTACAAGGTCGGCTCCTCCAGCCTATAAAAGTCTACTACAGACTTTTAGGGTAAGCTTATTACGAGCAAAAGGTAGCTTCCTCCAAGCCGAATATCCAAGACTTCTTTTTCTGACCTGAGATGAACTCTATTCGTCTTCTGCCATTCATCTTCTGTTTGATATGATGTAGAATTCTTCTTCTTCTTCTTCTATCTGCTCCATAAAAACAAATCATCTGTGCTTCTTAAAATATTATACACTTTAGTTCTAGTGAAGGGTAACTAAATCATCCACAATTCACTTTTCAATTACACAAATGTAAATATAATTAATTATATCGCGAATAATCGTCTTAAATGCTTTTTAATAAATACTTTATAAAGAAACACAACTTTTATTATAATTTCACCATTGTAATCTACCTAATTGAGAAGATATTAATGGATAACAGTATTTTTAATTGTTTCTTTTATCTTAGGTTACGTGCTTCGTCCATTCTCGAATTTCTCGTTCTGCAAACATTGCATTATTGATTTAATTAAGAACCTTCTTAAGTCTTTTATTCACATATTCACAAAATTGTAACTTCTTATTAAATATATTATAAAATAATAATATAAATATTAATAAATATATATAATAATCATACTAAGGCTAAATAATAATTAAAGTCATTAAAACAAATAATATAGAACGTAATTTCTCCGCCTTGTTTTTCTTTGTTTAAAAGAAACTTCAACAGCTTCAAAATCCTTTTTCGATAATTTATTACACAAAAAACATTAACTATGAAGTAATTAATAAAAATAGAAACAATTCATAATACATATTATAAAAATAAAAAGATAAATATAAAATTAAAATATATAATATAAATAATAATATGATAAAAAGTCAATTTATAAAATAAAGAGAAATCTTTTTACTTCTAAAATTAAGAATGCAGCTTTAAGATTTGGACTTAATAAATATGATCAATACTTTTAAGGAATCATTTCTATTTCTTATCTCTTTTAATATAAATAATATAATATAGAATTTTCATATAAATATAATCCTTCTTAATCAAATAATGGGAAACTAAAATAGAACGCAAATTGAAAAATTTACAACTGGTCTCATAACTCTCTGTTCTCTAATAATAAAAACTGGAAACATTAATATGCCGATTATGCTTTTAAATATTCAATTATATATATATATATATATATATATATATATATATATATATATATATATATATATATATATATATATATATATATATATATATATATATATATATATATATATATATATATATATATACATAATATATATATCCTTAAAAGATTGACAAATATCGACTATTTTTTAAAGTTTTTTCCCGTTTTCTACAAAACGAACGATTGATGCATTTACGTTATAAAATATACATTTAAACGTTTTTTGATAAGTTAACTAAATTTCCAAACTTCTTACAATATATATATATATATATATATATATATATAGGTTGGAAGAAGATTAGGGATATAATTAGGGCAGAAGAGGTGTGAAAGCAGAGAAGATTGGAGGAAGAAGGAGTGGGGGAGCAATTTAGAAGAGAGCTTAGGTTAAGATGGGGTGAGGTAAAAGGGAGTGGTGTTAAAGAGGTGGAAGAGGACTGGGGAAGGTTAAGGGAATCTTTGGTAGAAAGTGCAAAGAATGTTTGTGGGATAAGAAGGGTAGGAGGGAGGTGTGAAAGAAAAGGAAATGAATGGTGGTGTGAGGAGTTGAGTATTGTCGTGAGATATAAAAAGATAGCTTTTGAAATTTTTTTGGGTGCAAATAGGATAGAGGAATCGGAGGCTTATAAAGATAAAA
>SEYY01010653.1:15000-20000 GCA_009176605.1 Armadillidium nasatum
CAAGTCTCCGCGTTTAATGAAAGTATATATATATATATATATATATATATATATATATATATATATATATATATATATATATATATATATATATATATATATATATATATAACTACTGAATAATCCCATTTCGATGCAAAATTTATATTAATATAAATGACTTTAAAATGGAGAAAAAAAAATGCTAAAAGAATATTAAGAACCCGTGATTTTGCAAATCATCATTCACTTTCGAAATTTTGTTTGCGGAAGCAGAAAATACAATTTTCTCCTTTCCTTATAATTGAGAGCCAAAATTTCTGAGAGATTAATTGTTTATTTTCTTCTCTTGATGCACGCAGAAGCCGGTCTTTGAACAAAGGCAATCTGCCTCCGTAGATTTTGAGGCAGTAATTGATTACGGAAAGAGTAAACTTTGTTTAATTCGTATCGATGCAATGTTCTTTACCTTTAAAAAAGTTTCAAGATTGAACTACAAGTTATATATATATATATATATATATATATATATATATATATATATATATATATATATATATATATATATATATATATATATATATATATATAATATATATATATATATATATATATATATATATATATATATATATATATATATATATATATATATATATATATATATATATATATATATATATATATATATATATATATACTTCAAATAATTTATCGAAAATTTTACGACCAAGCATATAAAATATAATTATTAGATATAATATATAATATTTTATTTTTAGGTAGATCTTTAACTATAAATTCAAACCAATAGTAGCCCTAAATGTAATTCAATAATTAGTATAAATAAAGAGCTTTCGAAATTAATAATAAAGAAAAGGATTTTCGTTTAAGTGACAGTAAAGTGCATGCAGATCACTAAAGCGAAATTTACCAAGTAAAGAAATCGAATAAGAGATTTTTTTGCAGTAAACGTAACCACTTTTTCTTTTTTAAATTAAAAAGAAAATTACAAATTCAAAGAAAACCTACAGAAAACGCGACTAAGATGAAGATAATGACGTCATTGAAATCATAATCTATATATACTGAAAAAAATGAAATATACTGAAATGCATACTCTTTTCTAAATTAATTGATAAATCATAGACTCAAGGATCTCAAAAGTACCATTATCCAAACTTTTATAACATTACATTTTATCACGAGATGTACTTCTAATTTGATGCAACCTTGTGCATGTAATCCAATGGGATTCGGATTACAGTGAGTGTTTTCGATATTTTGTGGTTTTTAAATGAATTTGTAATTTATCGAACACGTTCATAAATTTCCTTATTAAATACGTTTTTACACTAAATTCACAAATACATACACATACATACATACCTACATACATACAAACGTACATACATACATACATACATACATACATACATACATACATACATACATACATACATACATACATACATACATACATACATACATACATACATACATACATACATACATACATACATACATACATACATACATACATACATCTTTTATTCGTTCTTGCATTCTGGTAATGACAATTTGTAACTTTAATGAGCTAATTTGACAAAATAAGGAAAAAAATGTCTCCCTAATTTTTGAGAAAAGTATTATTTCACCCTGTAATAAAAATGTGTTAAAAGGAAAAAAATGTTCCGAAAAACGATATACTTCTTGAGAAAGAACAAAAACTTTTGAGTAATGATATATATATATATATATATATATATATATATATATATATTATATATATATATATATATATATATATATATTATATATATATATATATATATATATATATCATGAACATAGTAATTAATTAAAACACATTACTCTAGGAATTTATGAAATATTTATTGTGTTTTGGATTTTCAAAGAAAGTAGAAGCTAAAATTGCGAAATTATCTTTTAAACAAATATTTTGTTAATTCTCATATGACAGCTATTAAATCTTCGACCCTTTTTGGCATGCTATTGGTGGGGATCTGTACCTTCTCTTGCATGTTTTTGTGATGGTTCCACAACTCAATTACTTGTCCATGACCGTAGTTTCTGTGGAAATTTTAAATATTTCAGTTTCTTCTATACCAACTCTCTCTCTCTAAATATATATATATATATTTAATGCCATACACACAACTATGATATCTTCGAAAATTCACGTCAAACATTTATCTGTTTTTAATATTCTTAATGTTTCTCTTCCTTGAAATTATCACATTCCTTCTCTTTATAAACAAGCTTCTAACAGGTCGAGTGTTCTGAGGAGCTCTCGTAATTTCTTCAACACCCACCACAGCTGCTTGCTCTTTGTAGGGATGTTCTGCGCCCCTGTATGGAATGAGCCTCACGTATCTGAGATTATTCCATTCGTGCAGCTCTCCTTGAAAAACTGGTTTCTAGGGCTTTTCGTCTTATCAACCCTTCCGTTCTAACTAATTATCTCCAGACTTATTCTTTCCGTCGAATCTTTGCATCAATATCTCAGTACTATCGCAATTACAACGGACAGTCTCCATTACAACTCTCCTGTCGCATACCTCATCCATTGAGAAGGGCTCTTGCGACACGTCTCATCCTTTTCCTGTTCAACTCTTAGACCCCGGACTCAATTGCTATGCTTAATCTTACATATTTTGTACTCGTCTATATATATATATATATATATATATATATATATTATATATATATATATATATATATATATATATATATATATATATATATATATATTATATATATATATATATATATATATATATATATATATATATATATATATATATATATATATATATATATATATATATATATATATATATATATATATATATATATATATATATTATCTGATTTTCTATGGCTATTACCACGATCTTTGAAGATTGTCAATTCCATAATGTTGAATCACCAAATATTAAAAGATTCAAATATAAAAGGTAGAAAATAAAACTTAAGCAATTATTTGAATGAAACGATTTAAAAAAAAATTAAAAAAAAGATTAGTTAAATTTTAATTTATGGATCAAAAGAATTCATTTAAAATTTAAAGGGAAGATAAACCTCTTACCAATTTTTTTATACATATATATATATATATATATATATATATATATATATATATATATATATATATATATATATATATATATATATATATATATATATATATATATTATATATATATATAGGGTAGAGGTAATTTTTGTTTCACTTACTAGGTTCGATATTTTATGCTATTGGAGCAATAAAGACCAAATTTGCTCAGCACTGTATATAATGCCTATTAATGAAAGGTAAAACATTATTTTTTTAAAAATGATAAAAAATAATAAATTAAATATATATATAAAAACTATACTCGACACAATGAATGTGAAAGTGATTGTCCGAAACTTTGACTATATTAATAATAATATATATATATATATATATATATATATATTATATATATATATATATATATATATATATATATATATATAATATATATATATATATATATATATATATATAATTATATATATATATATATATATATATTATATATATATATATATATATATATTATAATATATATATATCATATATATATATATATAATATATATATATATATATCTATATATATATATATATATATATATATATATATATATATATATTATATATATATATATATATATATATATATATATATATATATATATATATATTATATATTTATATATATATATATATTATATATTATATATATTATTATATATATATATATATATATATATATATATATATATATATATAATATATATTATATATTATATATATATATATATATATATATATATATATATATATTATATATATATATATATATATATATATATATAATATATATATATATATATATATATATATATATATATATATATATATATATATATATATATATATATATATATATATATATATATATATATATATATATATATATATATATAATATATATATATATATATATATATATATATATATATATATATATATATATATATATATATATATATATATATATATATATATATATATATATATATATATATATATATATGCATATATATATTATATATATATATATATATATTATATATATATATATATATATATATATATATATATATATATATATATATATATATATATATATATATATATACTGGTAAAGGCTGGAAAACATTCCGTTTATCCATTTTCACTAACTTGATTTGACTTGCACACCTTCAAAACACAAGGGACATGTCGGCCTTTGATCGACCATGATTCCGGTATTATATTATTATATATATATATATATATATATATATATATATATATATATATATATATATATATATATATATATATATATATATATATATATAATATATATATATATATATTTATATTTATATATATATACGAAGAAAATGGTTTTCAGTGCTGAGTCACTTTAAGTAATAAGTATTTTTTGACAGTAAATCTTCCGTTGACAGAAGTGAGAAAAAAAATCTAAACTTAAAATGAAGTTTCAAACTTTTCTCAACATTTCTCTAAATTTTCAAGAATTTTACATAGAGAACACTGACTAAAGAACATAAAGAACACGAAGAACACTTATATAAAAAAAGATAAAGAACATAAAGAGCATAAAGAACACAAAAAACATGAAAAAAACTTACAAAAAGAACATAAAAGAACATAAAGAACACAAAGAACATGAAAAAAACTTCCAAAAAGAACATAAAGAACATAAAGAACACAAAGAACATGAAGAAAACTTACAAAAAGAACAAAAAGAACATAAAGAACATAAAGAACAAAAGAACACAGACGATAAAAACATAAAGAACATTAAATCAAATTTCCTACAATATTGTATTTTATTTTTAAATATTACTTTTATTAATAATATACTTTATTCATTAAACAATTGGAAAAAGG
>SEYY01010654.1:2500-5000 GCA_009176605.1 Armadillidium nasatum
ATTTTTTTCCTCTTCTCATTTTAATGCGTCCAGCTTAGACTACAGTCAATTTATATATATATATATATATATATATATATATATATATATATATATATATATATATATATATATATATATATATATAATATATATATATATATATATATATATATATATATATATATATATATATATATATATATATATATATATATATATATATATATATATATATATATATATATATATATATATATATATATATATATATATATATATATATATATATATATATATATATATATATATATATATATATATATATATATATATATATATATATATATATATATATATATATATATATATATATATATATATATATATATATATATATATATATATATATATATATATATTTCCTTTTATATCATCGTTTACTAGCATGTGCATCAGGAACTTCGATTGACCCTTCATATACCACTAGTTCAACTATTTACATACAAACATACATACATACATACATAATACATAATTTATTCATTTTAATTTTCTCAAAATAACTTAATCAAAATTTTTTTGTTTCACCATTTATATTATTTATTATATTGTTTAATTTTATCGAAAAGAATTAAATTTAAAATTTTGCTGTTCATCCTTTAGTTAATATTTTAGATTTTGCTTTAAATTCAGAATTAATTTCTTTTATATATATATATATATATATATATATATATATATATATATATATATATATATATATATATATATATATATATATATATATATATATATATATATATATATATATATATATATATGACACTTGATTTGGCTTAAACATACATACTACTGTTATTTATTATTTTCTGATGCCTATTTGAAAATGCTTGGAGAAGCCTGTTTCAAGCATTTGCCACTCGTCCACTCATTTCCTTATCACTTCTTGGGACTAACTTAGAGTTAGCGATCTCTCTTGATAAGGCTGGTGCTGTTAAGAGATTACCAATGAATTCTGGTTTACATATAGTCTTCTTCCCTCACCAATTTCTGAAACGTTGTCTTTTTCTAAATCAATAAATGAGAAGTGATAGATTCGTGGAACACACACATTCATGTTTTTATTTTAGTTGAAAATTGAGGATAAGTAAATATAGTAAAGGAAGGCACCGTAGGGTTTGCTTTCGGAGAGTTCATGAATCTGAGTTTTGGTTAAAAAAAGTGAGATGAAGTTTTTGGAAAAAATTTGAAATTTGTCAAACTCAACCTCTATACCAATCAACTTCATCCTCTGAATTTTATTATTTTTTATTTTATTTAAAAAAAAAATCAGGTTTATGACCTCTGAAAGCAAGCACTACTCAGACTCTCTTACTTACTTTTTTTACCAGAACTAAATAAAGTAGGAACTTGTATGCATGCCCTACAAGAAGCTGTCAGTTTTCTTGTTTCTGATTTGGAGACTTCGAAATTTTCTACTTAATGGTTTTGCTTTCTTTCCAATCTTCGATTACATTTATCAAAGTGTTAATTTACCACCTAACTCTTCTAACTATCTGAAACTCTTCGATTATCTAAATTTTACAAGAGAACGCATACTAATTTCCTTCTGATTTCTTTGAACTTATGATTCTGAGTGATTTTTGGGTTCGCTATACCGACAATGACTTTCCTCTAGTTCTGATGATACAGATAATGAATTTAGAGCCTTTTCATAATATATTTCGGAGCTCTCTGCTGGTTTCACTTTAGAGATAAATCTAATAAACAATTTTTCCTTAGCTTCCAATTTTTCCATGCACACTGTTAAAATGTTTCTCAACTGAGTTCCATTTAGAAACAAATTGACTTACAGTGTTCAACCTCTTCAGATCATTCTGTGGAATGGCCTCTAGAATTCAACGAGAATATGTTTTTGGCATTTTGGTTAAACACTCTGACTTCCCTTGAAATGATTTTGGTATTAGAGGGAAAGACTTATTGAAGTTACAGCCGAGGTGTTTCTTTTTGACTTTGACAGTACGTCTCATCCTCTTTCGTTTTTGTTAAAAGTTTGGTTTTATTCAATTGTGATTGTTCTCGTATTGGACAGGCAAGAAAGCTGCCTTTAAGAATTACCGTAACTTTTATACTCCAAAATCTCTAATTGTTACATTTCCTCCCAAAATGTCTCGAAATATATATTCCACTGTATCAAAAATCAAATTCTCTACAGAAAATTGTTAACGATAAATATGCATCCAATTTTCATAAAATATTTCCTTTTCACAATCGTAAATCCTTCTAAAACTGCGTTCTTTGCTCAGGCTTTTGCCGTTGTATTTGCTTTACATATTACGGTGCTACTAATCTTTCTTCATCTCTCTTTAACTCATTTTTTGTCTTAAATGAGTTAAAGAGAGTCGAGTTTAATGTGATTTCTGCTCTCGAAACTTAATATCAAGGTGTATAAACATGACTAGAACTCTCCTGTGGTTCCTAATTTTTGCAGTTTCGAGCACGTCTGCCTATTTATGTT